>JACGDI010005129.1:613489-714906 GCA_014898725.1 Jacaranda copaia
TGAATGCATAAAAGGGAATAAAGATTGAACCTTGGTGCCACCGTCGAAAGAATTGGGTCTGCAAAGCCTGGAATAAACATCCTTCTTACACAAACCCTTACAAAAAACATCATCTTTCTCAAATACCCTATCAATAACATCTCCATAATTCAAAGGCAACTTGGATTCCCAGACAAAATCTGCAGATGACGCCCTCCTGAAAGCCCTGTTCAACATTGCCATCCGGCATATCTGCGGCGGGTCCAGGTACACCAGCACCGACGCCACACAGCTCTCGGGCAAGTCCCCCAGCCCGGTCCCCGGCTCCGGCCCCGCGGCAGGGCTTCCTCCGGCAGCCAGAAATGAAAATGATGAGCCCATTTCAAAGAACCAAGGTACGCAGTTTTTTTCCTGATGGGGAATTGGAAAAATCGAAGATGGGTGGTTTTGTATACAGATGTAGGTATAGATATAGATATAGATATAGAGGGGGAAAATGAGGAGGGAGGAAAGCCAGTTGGATTGTGTATATAAACACATATTCGGTAGGAGCTGGACGCGTACGGGTGCCGGTACATGTGTCCTTGCATTTTTTCGTTCTTCTTTTTTTTCTTTTCTCTCTCTCTCTGTGTATGTGTTTGTGTGTGTGGAAGTTGCTTTGACCGTGAATGAAAATTAGGTTAAGGATTAACTAAATATAGACCATAACGTTGATAAATGCTGGACCCGTCTTCAAATGTCAACTTTGCCCCCACTGTTCGATCATTTTCTTTGGCAAATTGCCTAGTTTCAACAGGCCATTTTTGTTATTGCAATCTTTGGTAGTTCTTGATTTCATGTATCGAATAAAATTTATAAAGGACGATGTATTCTTTTGAAAAATTGGATCAAGTTCTATTAAGAATATTCTTAATTTTCAAAAGTAGTTCCTAATCTTGCTTTCTAACATTATCGTATATAGATAGTGCTTTAAACCTGTCCTTTCGTAATCTGTGCCAAGAAAATCTATAAATTTTGGTCCTCCGGATTTTGTCGACTTTAACTCTCCTGAATCAGCAACGTTGAGACCTAACAAATTTTTGGAGTCCTTGTTCAAATTAAAAGGTCGTTTTGATTTAGTTTCAAAGTCCTTTCTCTCTTTTATACTATTTCAAAATAAAATTTTATTAATATCTCTCTATTTTCATTGAAAATGTCTCCCATTTTTATCTTAAAATGCATTTCACATGACTTAGTTTTATCTTCTCTATCTTCATTAACTATTCTTTTCACATATAAAACCTATTTTTTTACATCTAAAATCCATTAAAACAGGATCCACATATCTTTCCACTTTTAATTCTTTATTTACATTGACATTATTTATATTTAACAGTTAAAACCACTTTATTTAAATAAAAAGGTACAACTTTTTTGCATTGAAATTGTTTTTCATCTAAATATATTTTTATTTTCAAACCTATACAATCATTATTTTCAAATAATATATTCAAAATCAAGTGGAATGTGAGGGAACTGCATTTGATTATCTTAAAAGAAAAATAGCAAAATTGGACAACCAATCATAAAATGATAAGTGTCACATAAACCAAAAAAAAAAATATATATGTTATTTTATAAATATTATTGTCTATTAGCAATCAAAAATATTTTTCGTTTTTCTTCAACAGCCGCATGAAATTGGAAAAGATTCCGCACCATCTGAGAGTTTGGCTAACGAGGGTCAGAAAACCAAACATAATTGTGCGTTTGTCCAAAGCTATGATGGGATATAGAATTTTAGCAGAAGTAATATTTAAACTGCAAAGAAATGCTTACACGAATACAATTTTTGAGATACTTATTGAATTGGATTATTCTTTTATGGATTCCTTTAGGAAGCTTTGCGCATCCAGTACACTTTTAATAAAACTAAATATTATAATTTATAACTGATACTAATTATTGTACAAATAAGGTGATGGAATTAAAACTTTTTCATACTTCCTTTTCTCCTAAAATTCTATTGCCAAACACAACATAAATGTGTCAACATTTTCTTTGCTGAAAACAGAAAGTCTGCGATCGATGATATTGTGGTGCCTTGTGTATTAGCCAATGGGAAATTCTGCTCCGTTTGCAATTGAGTATCTGCATATTTTTAGAGAATATATTAGAGAATATGTTTTGCAGGAAACATTATTTTCTATTGTAAATATTCTTTTGTATGCTCTTCTTTTTTCGTTTAATTAATAGTTTCGTATTTCTAATAGTGAGCATAGTTCTCAAAACAATCCTAGATGATTGGGATTTTGTTTGCTCTTGTCTCGATTCTTTTGGAAGATCATATTTTAATAACGAGTTTGAGAAATGTGATATTTATTCTATTGTCCTGAGAATTGTAGAAAAATATTTTAATAGAAAATTTTATATTTAAAATTATTTTGAGAGAAGACAAATTTCATTGTCACCATAAAAAAAATATAAAATTAGTGGCAAAATAATAAGTGACAAAGTTAAAATTGTCACTAATAACATGTATTAAGTAACAAAAGCTTTTATCTTGTTACTAATAATAATTTTTAAATAATAATAACTTTTATTTTGTCACAATATAACTCAATACCGACAAAAATTGATGTTTTAAGTTGTTGCTATTAATAATTAATGACACTCATATAGTGACAACCTAATGGCAATAAAAACTGTCATTATAATTTATGATACGATTTTCATTGTCACTATAGGTGTGTTATTAATTGTTTATAATGACAATTTAAACACTATTCTTGTCACTATTTAGTTTGTAGAAATTATTAAAGTGGCAAAATTAAATCTTTTATCACTTAATATACATAATTATTGACAACTTTTGTATTGTTACATACGTTTTTATCATGAATTTATTTTTTTCTTATAGTGTGTGCATATAACATCAGTCAAGTTTTTATTAAGTTTAGCATGAGTTAAATTTATTTATTTATTTATTTTTATATTAATTGATGATGTATATGTACATCTCTTATGATTGATATGTTTGTGTGTGTGTGTGTGTCTTCGTGTGTAATGATTAGGTTTATACATGTATTTATTTATAGTTGTAAAATATATATTTTTGGGAGGATTTTTTTAAGGAAAAAAAAGCTTTTGAAAACTAAAAAAATGAATAATTAATGACATATATTAAGTGATAATAGTATTATTTTATTGTTAATAATATTTTTTAAGTGACAATAATCTTTATTTTGTCACAATTTGATTTAACAATGATAAAACTATTGATAATTGTAAAATTCCTATAGTGACAACTTAATGACAATTTTTCACTATAATTAATGATAAAATTTTCATTATCCTTGGGTTGTAACTATAGGTATATTATTGATTTTCAATTATGGAAGTAAACTTTATTCTCATCACTATATAACTTGTAAAAAATTACTAAACTGACAATATAAAATTTTTCATCACTTAACATATATATAATTAATAATAATTTATGCATTAATTATTACTTACAATTCTTTCACTAATTTATTCTTTTCTTGTAGTGGATTATTTGGAGTTGTTTTGCCAATTGAGGTTTGTTTGTTGTAGAGAAATGTGAACAAACAAAGCCTTACTTTTCTTTTATTTGTAGCTATTTTTTTGAATTTGGATTAAAATTTTATATAATTAAATGATTTATTCTCATGTTAATATAAAAAAAATTGTTGTAACTTGGAACGATCTAGAATCACAACTATGAAATAATAGTAAAAAAATTTAATGTAATTGACAATAAGATTTAACGTGGTTCGACGATGTGCCTAATCCACCTGACAAAGAAAAGAATTATATTGATCTCAAATCAAATGCAAGTACAAACTTGAATCCCACAAATTTTACGAGAATACCCAACACCTTCGTTCTACACTCCATCTTGAGAAATTATCTCAAAAGCAGTTAGAAACTCTCGTATATGTGTCTCTCGTTAAATTCGAAAAGAAAATATGTATTTATATCCGCAAATTAGAGTCTTGGTCGAAATCAACTTGTGCTGTGCATTGGGGCTCACATAATTTGCACCATAGCACAAAAAATTTATGTCTTGTGCACTGGGGCGCACAAACCTTGAGCCACAACGTAAACTTTTTGCCCTTTGTGCACTTCTACAAAAATTGGGCAGAAACTTTGCATTGGGGTGCAAAAAACTTGTGTCTCAGCACAAAGTTACCATTTACTGCGCTCGATTTTTGTTTACTGCAAAGTTACTGTTCACTACATACGTTTTTTGGCCTTTTGTTCTGTTTCGCTCCATTTTTCTTTCATTCTTTATCTATTTAGCCCAAATTTTAAGGCAAAATCAACAACTCTCCACCTTGACTTGAAATTTACCATCCTTCTTCTTTGTTCCCACCCTCAAAAGAGCCTATCATTTGAGTTTGCAAACATTAACTAAATCCAAGCAATGCTCGAATTCGATTCCTAGAATAGCCTTAGTCAAAATGTCTATTGGATTATCCTCGATCCCAATCTTGTCTACCAAAATGACGCCTTGAGACACCATATCCTGGACAAAGTGATACCTCACATTAATATGCTTTGTTCTCTCATGAAAAGCTTGATTCTTTAACAAATGTATAGCACTCTGACTGTCACAAAATATTGAAGGGATCTCAGAATCCATACCTATATCCTCAATCAGCCCCTTTAGCCAAGTGCTTTCCTTTGTGCCTTTAGCTAAAGCTATGTACTCAGCTTCTGTTGTGGATAATGCAACTGATGACTGCAAAGTCGCCTTCTAGCTGACCATACAATTCGAAACACAAAACACATACCTTGTTATGGACCTTCTGCTATCCAAATCTCCTGTGTAATCCGTATCTACATAGCTATAATTCTAGCACTAGAATTCAATTGACCATACCTCAAACATTTGTCTTTAGAACCTCTCAAATATCTCATGATCTATTTCACAGCTTGCCAATGAGTCTTTCCTGACTTGTGCATGTACCTGCTCCCAACACTGACTGCATGTGAAATGTCTGGCCTAGTACACACCATGGCATACATCAAGTTACCAATTGCACTAACATATGGCACATTAGACATATGCCCCACCTCCTTCTCAGTACTTGGTGAATCATCTGATGAGAGCCTAAAATGAGTTGCAAGCAGTGTACTTACTGGCTTGAATTTATCTATCCTAAAATGCTCTAGTACTTTCTCAATATAATGTTGTTGAGACAAGTACAACAATCGAGCGTGTTTATCTCGGATGATCTCCATGCCCAATATTTTTTTTGTGTTGTCTAAATCCTTTATCTCAAACTCTTCACTTAACTTAGCTTTTAAATTGTTGATCTCATATATGTTTCTAGCGGTTATCAACATATCATCAACATACAACAACAAATATACTATGATGCTATCACTACATTTTTTATAATATACACAACAATCAAAATTGTTTCTAGTGTATCCTATCTTGGTAATAAATGCATCGAACCTTTTATACCACTGTTTGAGAGACTGCTTCAAGCCATATAAAGATTTCTTCAAAAGACTAGCT
The DNA here is from genome assembly GCA_014898725.1 of Jacaranda copaia. NCBI lineage: Eukaryota > Viridiplantae > Streptophyta > Magnoliopsida > Lamiales > Bignoniaceae > Jacaranda > Jacaranda copaia. Next base: position 619,002 of record JACGDI010005129.1, read on the forward strand.
TGATTTTGTTTCCCAGAAATAACAAATCCTTCTAGTTGACTCATGTAGATTTGTTCCTCTAACTCACCATGTAGAAACACTGTTTTCACATCCATCTGCTCAAGCTCCATATCAAATAAAGCAACCATAGCAAGTAAAACACGAATGCAAGTATGCTTTACAACTGGGGAGAACACTTCATAAAAGTCAACTTCCTCTCTTTGAGTAAAACCCTTAGCAACCAAACACGCTTTATATCTAGTATCCTCAACCTCAGGAATCCCTTCCTTCTTTTTGTAGATCCATTTGCAACCTACAATCTTCTATCTTTTGGGTACATCAACCAGCTCGCATGTTATATTTTTGTGTAGAGACTCCATCTCTTCACTCATAGCCGCAACCTATTTATTAGAATTTGGCCTAAAAATAGCCTCTTTGTATGAGACTGGATCATCTCCTACAAACTCCTCAACTGAACTCAATGCATAAACTATCAATTGTGAATATGCAAATTGTTGTGATGGTTTGATCTGTCTCCTCTCCCAATCGCGAGCTAAATAATAGTTTTGTAGTGAATTGTTTTCCTACTGTTGGTTAGGTGATAATGCGCTCTCACCAACTTCATCTACCATATTCTGTTTCCCTTTTGAAACTTGTGGAGTGTCAAGTTCAAACTCCACCTTCTCCTTAAAGCCCTGTTGACTGCTTTCAGGCTGCTCCACCTTCTTCATCATTGTAGACTTATCAAAAGTCACATCCCTATTAATAATCATCCTGAAGCCTTTATCATTATTACACCACAAATGATAACCTTTTACTCCATCTGCATAGCCTAGGAATATGCACTTTCTAGCCCTTGGCTCAAGCTTTCCATCACGAACATGAGCATAGACTGGGTACCCAAACACTTTTAGATTTAAGTAATCAGCAGGAGACCCGGACCAAACTTTCATTGGTGTTTTGCAGTTTAAAGTAGTTGATGATGACCTATTCACCAAGTAACAAGCAGTATTGATTGTTTTTACCCAAAATTACCTGGACAATTCGACGTTAATGAGCATGTATCTAGCTCTCTCCAAGATAGTCTTGTTCATTCATTGTGCAACTCCATTTTGTTATGGTGTGTACACAATTGTGTAATGTCTCACAATTCCTTTCTTCTCACAGAATTCCTGAAATTTCTTATTGCAGAGCTCCAATCCATTGTTAGTCCTCAAGCTTTTGATTTTCTTTCTTGTCTACTTCTCGATTAAAGTTTTTCATTGCTTGAAGTTGACAAACACCTCATCATTATGTTTTAGCATGCACACCCATACTCTCTGTGAGAAGTCATCTTTGAATGTCAGCATATACCTAGCACCTCCTTTTGAAAGAACCTGAGAAGGCCCTCAAAGATTTAAGTGAATGTAATCCAAGTTGCCCTTGGTCTTGTGAATCGCATTGCCAAATTTCATACTGTGTTGCTTGCTAAGCACATACTGCTCACAAAAATCAAGCTCTCAAATCTTCTCTCCAGTAAGCAAGCCATGTTTGCTCAGCTTTAACATCCCCCTCTCACTCATATGCCCAACCGCATATGCCACAATCTCATAGTATCATTGACTAATGAAGAAACTGTTGCACTACCAGAAACTGTGCTACCCTGTAAGATGTAAAGGCCATTCCTTTTGTCTCCCTTTATGATAAGTAGTGCATCTTTTGAAACCCGCAGAACTCCATCTTGAGCTCTGTACTCACAATCGTTCTTGTCTAGTGTACCCAGCAAAATCAGATTTTTCTTTAGATCTGAAACATGAAGCATATTTATTAGGGTCCTTACTATGCTATCGTACATTTTGATACTTACTAAGCTACTTCCTACAACCCTACATGAAGCATCATTTTCCATAAGCACTTTACCACCATCGTATTTTTGATAAGTGGTAAACCAATCTTCACATGGGCACATGTGGCAGGAGTAGCCACTATCTAAAATCCATTCAAAGCTTAGTAAGCTTTTGGTAATGTTGAGAACAAACCCACCATCAGACTCATCTTCAACAATTCCTGCGACATCATCCTATTTCTAATCAAAAGTTTCACATGCATCTTTTGCCTTTCCTCGTTCTGGACAATTCTATTTCGATAGCCCCTTTCCACCACACCTAAAACACTTGTTGCTATTTCTAAGCTTGGTTTAGAACTTCAATCGGCCTCTACTCTTTCCTCTTTCTCTCGATCTCCCATTCGCCATCAATCCTTCCCCATTCTCACAATCGTTATTGCCCAGGACATGTTTTCTTAACTCGTTGGAATTTAATGAAGCATTCGCATCCTCCATTGAAATTGTATCTTGTCCACACAACAACATAGTGACCAAGTGCTCAAAAGATTTGGGTAGTCCACACAAGAGAATCAACACTTGATCTTCATCTTTAATTTTAACATCTATACTAGCAAGATCTAGAATTACTTTATTGAAATAATCAATATACTAAGTAATAGATGTACCTTACTTCATCCTCAATGTGTATAATCATTGTTTCATATATAGCCGATTTGTCAGGGACTTCATCATATATAGACTCTCCAGCTTTGACCATAGTCCCACTGGAGTACTTTTAATGGCGACCTCTCTCAGTATGTTATCTGCCAATGATAATACTAGAGTACCATAAGCCTTCACCATAAACTCATCATTTTATTTGTTTGTCAACATTTCTGGTAAGGAATCTCTATCTTTTAAAACTCTCTGTAAGCCTTGTTGACATAGGAGGGCATAGACCTTCATCTTCTACAGCCCAAAATCATTCTTCCCATCAAACTTTTCTACCTTGTACTTCATGGTTGACATCTGATCAATCTCGGCTCTCGATACCAATTTGTTGTAACTTGTAACGACCTAGAATCACAATTATGAAATAATAGTAAAGAAATTTAATACAATTGACAACAAGATTTAATGTAGTTAGGCGATCTGCCTAATCCACCCAATAAAAAAAAGAATTTTATTGATCTCAAATCAAATGCAAGTACAAATTTGAATCTCACAAATTTCACGAGAACATCCAACACCCTCGTTCTACACTTCATCTTGAGAAATTATCTCAAAGTAGTTAGAAACCCTCGTGTATGTGTCTCCTGTTAAATTTTGAAAGAAAACATATATTTATATCCGCGAAATAGAGTCTTGGTTAAAATCAACTTGTGTTGTGCGCTGGGGATCACATAATTTGCGCCCCAGCCCAAAAATTTAGGTCTTGTGCGCTAGGGTGCACAAACCTTGCGCTGGGACGCAAAAAATGTGCGCCATGGCGCAAAGTTACTGTTCAGTATGCACAATTATTGTTCATCACAAAGTTACTGTTCAGCACATGCATTTTTTGGCCCTTTGCTCCGTTTGCTCTATTTTTCTTCCATTCATTTTCAATTTAGTCTAAATTTCAAGGCAAAATCAACAAAAATGACTGCCAATGATTAACGTGCAGTTCGACTCGTAAAATGTACAAATTGTAAAAGGCTTTCTCAAATAATCTGATTAATAAATAAAAATAAATAGAATTTGTTTAAGTTTCCTTATTTTTTTATACTACAAGTTATATAAAACCATAACAAATTAAGGTCTTTCAGTAGATTTCACAACTATTTTGAGAAAAGAAAAAGAAAAGCCTCCACAGTCCACACGAAACAACCAACACAGTAATTGTTTTGAAATTGGAACCCTTATAAATATCAAAATTAATTAGGTAAGGGTCAATTATTGTATGTGTATAGTGTAATAATCATAGAATTAATAAGAATAAAGTACACACGCACACCAAACATAATGAAACTTATTCTTTTCTTGGTATAATTAATTTATGTGATAAACTTTGGGCCTCCCCTTGATAAGTATTCTAAACCACATATGCATGCTGACATGCATGTCATAATAATTATCACTTTTCATATATATATATATATATATATATATATTTATTTATTTATTTATTTATCATTTTCTTAATTTGTAATATTAAATTTGAAGCCAGCGCAGTATGTACTAAACATTGGAGCGCGACGGAAAATTTTAATTATATACATCGAATATGACACTATTAAATGATGAGAACTAAGTAAAATTAACAATAGATATTATGTCATGCAAATGTGATTTAAATTTAATTATTGTCATTTGATATTACGATGACCGGTGCATGTAAAACCTTTTCAAATATTAACTATATATTTTGGAAGATACGACGTTTGAGTCGCATATGTAATCCTTTGTATTAAAAATTATGTGGCTGTTGAAATTGTTTAAGAAAAAATAAATAAAAATGTGGAAAATTAAAAAGTTAATTTCTAACGAACTCTTAAAATATATATATATATATATAAATAAATAAATAAATAAAAAGAAGATGACGTCTACTTTAGCTAAGTATCAATTGTATGATACGCCTTATGCAACTCTCATGCACGTGTATAAGTACAAATTGATTTTTCGTCCCTGTCCAAACTTAAGTGCTCTACAGTTTGGCAAAATATTGTCATGTTCTGCAGTTGTCGGGTCGATTAATTTTCATTTTAATTTCTTAATATTAATTTTTTCTTTTTCCAATTTTGAGTTTTCACATTGCGTATATCATTTGATATGCCACCATACCAGATTACTTTTTCAATAAATCTGTGGTTTATTCAGAATTGAAGGGCTTGAAAAGTATAAGCCCCAAATTCAAAATAATAATTGATTTAATATAACTATATATGTTTGGATAACCTTTTTAAGTTACTGCAAATTAGTTAGTATTTGTTTAACATTATTTTTAGATAATTAGTATTTTAATAATTCAAAATTGTGAACTCTACTTCTTTTAATAATATTCAAATATTTCAAACTGATTAAATTAAATAAACATAGAATTTCAGAAATAAGATATATAGTGGACAATATTAAATTTTCAGTTTTGAATGTCATATATAGCACCATACGGCACCCTTAAAATGTAGAGTTGAACATGACCCATTGTTTTCCATAAAGAAATCACAGGTTCGAACTTGCTTGCGGTAATAGCTATGGTGGGGTTGTTGTGATATTCTTGTCTTTTGGGCAGTAGTTATAGTTTGAATTAAATATTTCACAAGAGTAGAGGACTCGTATGGCAACATTTAAGGAAGGTTGCTATGCTAATTGGCCATCCCTTATCTTTTTCCTAATCAAGAAAATAAAAATAATAATAATAATAATAATAAATTGCATGAACGAATATTTTAGTAAAAGAATGAAAAGAGAAAGTTAGAGGAAAGACAAGGGTTTGAGCCAGCCTAACGTGTAAATGAGTCAGCCAAACCTGTCAACTACACACCGCAGGTCGGGCGGCATAGAATCGACCACGTGGTCGTGGTCAGCTTCTATTTTATACTAAGTTACTAAATAAGATTTGAGGATCAGAACAACATTAGTTAACCAACTCATGTTTTGATAATCAAGATTGAAGTACTTTTATAACTCTAAATTAATATTGATGACATATGATCATAGGAATGGTAAGAATAATATTACTTTTTATTAGTTGTATGGGTGCATAGAATTATCCGATGGAATCGAAGATATATAATCTAAATTCTTGCAGCGGAACACCATACTGTCGCTAGAACAACCTAGATTGGGTGAATTTTCTGTCAGGTTTTAGAGTTCGTCATGCTTCTCGTCTCATCGGGTGTGGTTACAATGTTACATGTACACACACGAGTACATGTATTTTTTGTCAGTAAATTAACTCTCTGAGTCTTGATCAAAAAAGTAGACTGTCGCGTAGATATATATATGTTTTCTGTAAGTTTCCAGGCTCAATTCTCAAATTGAATATTAACTAGCTAACTATAATATTTCTGACTTTGGTTTTGCATTAAATTATCATGCAAAAGATATCATTAATCACATATAGTCAATGATCAAAAAACAAAATTCATTTTGGCAGACCTCGATTATAAATGATTGCGTCAATGTCTTTTTAACTTTAAAAGTTAACATTTATATTAATCAAATCTATTGCGACCTGTTTGGGTTGGGTAGCTCATCCTGGTTGGCTTAAATCATTGGGCGCATTGGCCCTCTTTTTTATTTATTTTATTTAATTAGGTCCTCTATTTGTTTTTTACTTTTTGCCTTTGTGATCTTATTTTGCCATATCAAGAGCAATAAAAATATTGCTATATTGTGATAATTTTTATTGTTAGTAAATTTATTGTTGTAACTTGGAATGATTTAAAATCACAATTATAAAATAAAAATAGAAAAAATTAATGTAATTAATAATAAGATTAACGTGGTTCGGCGATGTGCTTAATCCACTCAATAAAGAAAAGAATTTTATTGATCTTAAATCAAAGTGCAGGTACAAATTTTGAATCCCACAAATCTCATGAGAACACCCAACACCCTCATTCCAAACTTTGTATCGAGAAATTATCTCAAAAGCAGTTCGAAACTCTTGTGTATGTATTTCTTATTAAATTCCGGAAGAAAACATGTATTTATATCCGAGAAGTAGAGTCCTGATTGAAGTCAACTTGTATCGTGTGCTGGGGCGCAAAAATGACTAGGCACCGGCGCAAAGTTACTGTTTATTGTGCACGGTTGCTGTTCACCACAAAATTACTGTTCACTAAGTGTATTTTTCATTCAATGATACGTGTCACTTCATTTTTCTTTCATTTTTTTTTTTAATCAATTTAACTCAAATTTCAAGGCAAAATCAACATTTATCATTACACGTGTATTAAAAATTGATAGTGGTAATTTAAATTATTTTGTCATTATTAAGATATTACATATTGTAGAAAAACAAAAGATATTATCAACAAATACATGTCACTAGGGTAAATATAAAAATTAATTTTCTCATTTCATACACGTTATTAACGATAGTTTTTATACTCTCACTAAATTTCTTTTATTACCAGTGTTATTTTCTTTATTAGTGTTATAGATCTGCAACCACGCATGCGATGTCATTTACTGAATGTTTGCTCTTATACATGTACACGATTTCAACAAATTACTTCTGATCTAAGAATGAAAGGAAATTGTGGTATAACTATATTTCAATTGCAAACAACTAATATGATAAGTCAGCCAACGGGTTATCATGAGCTAGGCGTAGACTACCATATCATACAGCTTAATTATGGAGAATCTCAACTAACACAAAAATTACAATAATTTATTTTTATGAATGACAATAATTGCGGAAGAAACGAATAATTGCTCCCATTCTCTTTTCATTTACAGCGCGATAAATATTTATTTGAAAAACCAAAACTTTGATTAAAAATTTGCGTGCTCGCACGTTGTCAACATCATTCGTAATTGCATGCATTCAGTTCACATTTATTGATTTTTAATAATTATTGTATGGAAAAGAGATCATACATGTGATCTGGAATTTTCTGGTAATACTATTACATGTATGCTTTTCTAAATATATGAACACAGTACTATGAACTGCTTAGTATATATCAACTCACTTACGATCCTATCTAGTTAGGGCTGTCAACTGAGTCCCAAGTGTAATTGCTTGGCCTACTTCCAGTTCCTGGTCAAAAACCCTATTTGAGCACCAGAATTGGACCCCATGAATTTGTAAATTGAATTTGAGCTTTTAAAGATCGGCGGCTGACTTGGAGCGATTTAATTAAAGTAGATTATGCATCCGAGTGATTTCAATTTTTACAAAAAAGTAGCTTTGGAATTTGAAAAGGAAAAAATTTAAAATTTGCATTTTTTAATATTTAGGAAACGGTAGTAATATTATTATCTTGCAAAGAATCAAATAGTACAAGATATCCTCATAATATAACCTAGAAATTACGTGAGACAACAGTGTAAAGAATGTAAAATTTATTCAAATAATCAATCACAATGCTAGAATACCATCCCTACGTGGGTGGGTTGGCTTTATTCAAGTTTGAAAAGCAAAATTTCAAATTAGAAGAAATCTAAACTTCAAAATAAAGAGGAAAGTAAATCGTAGGCTTTGTTCTTTTGTAGAAAATATTTTGGGAGAATAGGCTTTTGGGATAAAGATTGAAGAATGTGTCAAGCATTTTTTGATATTTTGGAAAAACATGAAAAATGAATCGATAATGAGTTGTTTGTTTTTTTGTATTTTTTGGGAAGACAAACTTTACTGTAAATATCAAATCAGTTGATATTTTGTTGGGTTTATAGGATGAGTAATTTTTTTTTATGTAATATATATGTATATTTATAGTTGGATGATTTGTGTGTATATATATATATATATGTAATGATTGAAATATGATTGTAATGAAATGATGTTTAAATAATTTATTTTGATGTTTTATATTTTATTTAAAATTAAAAAAATGATGTATTATATTGCATAGAGCATTCCTTAATTAAAAATAAACTAATTAGTAATAAATTCAAATTAAACTATTAATAATAATTAGCATTAAATCAAACTAATTATTTAAATTTATTTTATTGAATTGAAGGAATAATATGAATTTAATAGATGATCAAAATATATATGTACTTTTTACTGATGTAAAATATATTTTAATAAGGTTGATATTTTGTAGTTAATTAATTAAATTAATTTTATTAATATACAATTTGATAGTATATATACTTGTGAATAAACCCAAAATTATTTTAATTTTAACTTATTAAATTATTGTATTACTATAATTACTCATATATGCAACAAATAATTGAATCAAATAAATGGAGTCGTTATTTATTAAATTATATAAATTAATAGGAAATAATAATAATTTTATTATATTAATTTTAATTTAATGTAATGATTTCCGTAGGATTAATAAACAAATGAATATAATTAATTTAGAAGTTGAATAAAGATAAAGAAATTAATCTAATCAATTAATGTAATTTTTTGTGATTTTTTATTTAGTTAAACATACCAACTGATTAAATGTTTATAATTTTAATATTTTTTATTACTATTAATTATTACATATAACTATTTTTGAATAATAATAACTATTTAATCACAATAAATGACAATATTCGTTTAATTTGTCAAGTAATATGTTACTTGATTAGTCGCAAAATAAAGTTTGATAGTGAAATAATAATCTTTTTTCAATATTTGATATGTGTTAATCTTAGTAGTACAACACACTTAAGGTAGTTCATAATTTTACATACAGATTAGTAAGAAAGTTCAAATATGTCAATATTTAACGACCTATTATGGGGATGGTAGATTGTGCAGTCTGCATCGCGCAGCGCTAACCTCGCTACTACTAGTAAAACCAGATACATGTGGTCTCCTCATCCGTGGGAAGAGTCTATGCCATGTACTCACTTGCCCATCTACTGGTGCCTTATCAGTATGATGACGATCGTCATCGTGAGGTAGAGGTATATACGGAGATATAGGATGGTGATATTTCTCACTCCCTGATTGTACTGGCAAAAATAGGGGTACCTACGCTTGTTGGTAATGGAATGACGTATGAGATGCATTAGAATCCATAACAAAAATTTGGGTGAAGGTGATCCCTACCTAGCTGTACTCGAGCATTAAGAATGTCCTCTATATAACCCATATCGTCAGCTAGTATCACCTATGCAAAAATCTTGCGTAATAAATCATATTGGGGCTCCTTTTCCTCAAAATATCACGAAGATGAAGGCTTGATCTACAAATGAAATAGATTTGAAAAATTATTAGATTGTTGTACAAACAAAAGATGAAAATATTTTAAAGAAATTATTTGGTATATTGAACATATTCTTACCCGAGTAAACCTATCATGCAAATTAGGTAGCACATACATCTGTCCCATATGTTCATATGTTGCACACTAGGATGCTTCATGATTATGGTCACTATTTCATACCTATCCTTCAAGTCATAGAATTTCTCAACAACGAACTTCGTGATGAAAGGCCATCGAAAGTGTCGCCTCAACTTATATGCCAATTTTAGCATACATATCTCATCGTACATGTCATTAGTCAAGGAGTTAATGGCATTAGAATCTAACATATGTATAAATCTCTCCCCCATATTCAAACCCTATACATAAGGGGTATGATAAGTAAGAGCATCTAATGATTAGCATCGACTTATAACACCACCTACATTTGTATAAATAATGAATATTGTTCATCATATTTCCATACTTATAAATCTTTTTATTATACATATTATAAAATTCATGAGTAATAGGATACATAGAAAATCATGTTTCTTATTTAGTTGGAAGTATAATAGTGTCACATTTACTATTGAAACAAAAGTCACACATCAGTCACATATTGATATTTTTAAAACATCATAAAAAGTGATGCTACTAGTAACTTAATGAGTACAACAACTAGGAGAATTAAGGCCACAAGTATGACAAAGATAAGACATCCATATAATAGAAGAACTAGTGATGATTTGGTGAAGCCAGAAAATGTAGCATGCGATGATCCCAAGTGGGTATCATCGTTGAGTCCCTTACTCAAGTCACTGTGCATAGAAGTGTCTATAGATCAATGCCGGGTAGAACTACTAGCATCTGAATGATACTATGATCTAGTAAAGATAGTGCTACGATGCTGTCTGCAAAATTAATGACTTTGAGTCCATACGTCCACCTATATGAAGACCCTACGTGATCCCCCATAGCGCATCTATAGAAAAATGAACATTAATTTGTTGGTTTCTTGGCCATATATATCCTTATCAGTCCTACCCCACAAGCACATAATGGTGGATTGTGTGTACCCATCATTGCTAACATAAGTTAAATAGGCTACACACAATAGATGGATGAATATTATGATAGACACTTAATCACACAACATACAATAGTTTATTTAATACAACATAACAAACATATCATCTCCCAAAGCACATAAATGAGTAATAATGCAAACCAATCATAATTAGTGGACAATACAAACAATAGGATACTTAAGACCTAAGCAATATTAATTCAACACACTAATATAAACCCACAATTATTTCAATTCATACGGTTGTTCCATATTCACAATGCTATCTCATCCATAAAAATAGCCTATGCATTGATCTTTTCTTGACTTGGATGATCCGTGTGGTAGAAGGTATGCTAATCTATCTCCTCCTCTATCAGCGGCTTATTAAAAATTTTATCACCACAATTGAACTTTTGAATAAAATTTAGTAAAACATAGCAAGAAATGACCAAAACCCTTTGATGATTGAGGAAGTAGTAACGTATACCCCAAGCTAGATAGGAAACCTTTTTTTATGAATCCCAAATGAACACTCTATGTGGTTCCTCAATCTTGAATATGCACGATTGAGCATCGCTCTTGGACTATTGTAGATGGTAGAATTTTTGAACTACTCCAATGATATCGCAATTGTTTGTATGGTGCAAGAAAGCACATGTAATTTGTAAAGCTAGCATGCACAAGATAGTACTTTCCTGATATGATGAAAAGGACACCATTCAAGCTATTGTTATCAATTTAGAGGCTATTTGTAATCAAATGATACAATATGGGTGATTTGAGTATTATAGGTAACCTAGTGGAGAAAATAGAAAGTATGGGTCATTTTGAATCACCGAGAGCAATAACCATGAATCATTTATGCTGCCTTCCTATCTAGTATTCACGTAAGTGAACATAAGTTTAAAATTGCATATAGCAAGAATGTTTTGGTAGGCTTGCCTCTTTAGTGACATGTATGCATTTTGCCGATTATACAGGACCATACCATGATAAGAGTGCCATCAATTTCCCCAACGGCTCCATATATTGTCAAAATATGGTTCTGTAGAAGGAATTTTAATGAAAGTTGTATTAACCTAGATTAAGAGTATTGTTTATAATTAAGCAAACCTCAAAATAAGGATAGAATTTACAGTTTAACTTAATTTACGTAGAGCTTCATCAAATCATGGTGCAGATATAATCGCAACTACTAAGCAGACCAACACATATAAAACTTCTCTTATGTGGTGGTTTATTGTTGACAAAGAATGTTAGAACCTCTCTATGCTATTACATTGTCTTTGGTGCATCCCTACTATTTGCATAAACACGGCAAGCTCCTCAACGATAGATACTCTTGCACAATCACTCTGTGTTAGTTGGCCATGGTATGTCATTAATTCAACTAGAGTTTCAAATATGGATTTGGTCATGTGGATATTGTCGTAAAACTTTGCGAGTTTGCATTTAATATTTCGGCCACCTAGTCAGCACCTTACATCCAAGAGTTATTATGAGGTATCCTTTGTGGTTCCAGGTCTGGTGCAATAATCTCTATTAGACTTGGCAATTGGGTACCTATAGGTAACCCAATGTCGGGTAACAACCGGTTGAGTAAATTTTTCCATGGGTAAATTCACCTGTTTTTTATTGAGTACAAGGTAGGGGACCTATTACCCATCCTCATAGGTAACAGTAACCCGTGGGTGCCCATAATTTTTTTGTATTTAAAGGTAAATTAATATCCAACTTATTAACTAAATAAAACTAAAAAAACCCTACAAATTTTAATATTTATATGTAAATATTTATATGTATGTTACTCATATATTTATATTTATATGAAAATATTTATATATAATATTTATATATAATCTTGCTATAAATGTTTATATGTAAATATATATAAAATAATAAAATATATATTTATATGTATGGGTTACTCACAGGGTATCCATGGGCCAGGCTAAAAAGCTGCGGGTAAATTGGGTATGGGTAAAATTGCCGGTAATTTTTTAGGTTGGAGAAATAAGACCCATTACCCATATTTTTTTAGGTACTCACGGGTACAGGTTGAATTTTACCAAGTCTAATCTCCATGATCGAAAAAAAAAACCCTTACGCTTCATCAGAGATGTCACTCTTTGGGCTGCCTAGACTACTATTACTTTCACTTTTTGAAGGATAATGTAGTGAACTTGAGGTAATTGTCACACTATTTTAAATCAATGGATAAATTTTTTACAACACTTGTTCAAAATAAGCAAAAATGATATATATGGAAACTAAAAGAATAGTGAAAGCATACTAAGCTATAAAAAGATCATACAATAGTGCATTCCATAAGCAAAATCATCATAAGCATCAATGATAATGTTCGATAAGGTAGAATAAAGTGCATAAATTGAAAATTGAAAAAAAGGATCACATAAATGTAACGATAAAAGACTAGCGTAGCAGCATTAGACATGGGCACATATGGAACGGCAGTCACATGTACTCTAAGGATTCTACCCAAATGCGCTTCTCACGATCATCAAGCTGAGTGAAGAAAGAATGCATAGTGGTGTTTTTCAATGCATTAATAGCCTTTGCAAAGAGGCCGTGAGGGAGTCCTTTCATTAATTGGAGCGCTTCAATGCGAATCTCTATTGACTTCTCAGCATTAGCCCTAATTTTATCAGACTTTGCATCCATCAAGTCATCCTATTTGTTAAATGCCTCATTTAAATGGGTTTCCTTCTCTATTTATGGCGTAACTTTTCTTCTACGTGAAGATCTACTAGAGGTGCCGACTGTGTCTGTCAAGTCATCACTCCAACTACGTGAAAGTCTAGAATGACTACCTCCAGCAGAATTCATATTGATGCTTGGAACCCTATCCTTATCCTTATCCGATGGATCGATCGGCTATGAAGAAGATCAAGACTATGAACTTTCACCATGGAACTTAGAAACATCTTTATATAGTAGTCATAATGTGGTAGGCCATGCTTGATGATGTGTGGATTATTTGGGTGCTCCTATTTCATTAAAAGCATTGTGAAAATACTATTGGAGAAAGTTAAGCAGATGTGTGGATGACGAGACAATGGAAGAAATGACAATAAAAATTACCACCATCCAATCTTGAATTCGAGAGGATGATCCCGTTACAGTGTTTCTTTCATAATCCCAACGGAAACTCGTTCCTTAGTAATCAATTGATGCAATAAGTGCCACAAAATTCGAAATCGATTCCATTTAGTTTTATACTGGGAAACTATGTAAGTAAATCAACCATGAGTATGTCCATTTAATTTGTTACAAATTCTTCCCCAGGTAAAGGTCGAGAAGGTTGTTGTTAATAGTTGACCATTAACGAACTCTTCGTGGCACAACTTAATGAACACTGTCTCATTTTCACGAGGCCATCAAGTGCTACTTGCCTTTGGATGCCGACGGGTGGACATGTTAGAAAACTCTTTCCCATGTGGACTTATCTAAGCTCTATGTCATAATTTTGAAGCCAAAAAATGATATTCTTATAGTGAGATGCTACTGAAGCATGAGTATTTAAGATGAATACATCTATCTTACTAGTGTACTCATGTTGCATAAATTAAATTTAGCAACTTCTAACCTAACTTTGCATTTTTTGGTCATTTTTTTCCCACAAAAAATTATATACCCGTCATTTTATTAGTAATGAAGATAGGTTTATTTGTGCCTAAGTCCAAAATAGGATTGAAAAACCTTCAATTCATTAATTTTATAAATTGTAATTACATATTATTTTTTATCTAAACCCAAGTTCAGCAACATACTTACAAAATCTTTAATTAGGATGATGTCCAAATTAAATTTTAAGTATTTTATGCATCAAATAAAAGTAAATTCAAATCAAATTTTCAATTGAAATGGTTTCACTGTACACAATATATTGTAAATGTCCTAAACACTTTATTAAACTTGATATAGAAAATAAGTTGTGGCCAAACTCCATTTTAATGTAACATAAGCCGAGCAACGATTCAAAATAAAGAGTAGATTGTTTGATAAGATTAACAGGAAATTTCCAAGGAATTTTCATTATAAAATTATTTACAACATAATATAGGGTAAATTTTGAATTTAAATAAGGTTTAGCTTCAATATAACAAACTAATTAATAGTGAATTTTCAAGAAGTTTGATTTATAATGAAAATTGCAAGATAATATATGATAAAGTGCAAAATTAAATATGGTGAACATTAGACATAACAAACTGTATAATAAAAAACATATTACCAAACATTCAAATCATACTTCAAAATAATCCTATCTGAAAATAGTTTATACATAATTATAACCGAAACATAAGTAATGATAATGTTTGTTTATAACAATTGGGTTTAACAATTCAATAATAATGTTCATACACAATGAAAATCAAAACAATGCTAACTACAAAAATAATACTAACTAAAGATAGGAACAACGCGTCAACTCTATAAAGTGGTGCATTCATCTTTCAATTATGGCTGGCTGCGAATGAAGGAGACAAATGTCAATAGATGGCATTTGAAAATGTTGGGTGGTTTGAGTGGGATAATGACATAAAAAGCCACTTCCCTTTTTGTGCACTTTTGCCCTTATTTAAAGTGTATTATCACTCCATACATACACCAAACAGCTTATAGATGGTTTGAAGTAGTTTAATGTCCTTATTAACCTACTCATATTAATCCACAAAGTATGAAAGACACATGAAAATGACCTACAACCAACTAACTTGTCTGAAAATATTAAAAAAAATCAATGGATCCCCCAAAATATTGCAGAAATTTAAATATGCACTAATGATATTCACCTGATGTACTTAATTATCATCTGCACATGAAAGAGACACTTGAATAGATTGACATCAAGATAACAACAAACACCCTAGATGGAATGCTAGCAGTGCAAATTGAAGGCTCCTCTAAAAGAATGAATTAAAATGCCCAGAAAGACCACATATAGAGTAATAACAAAAAAGACTCATTACTCAACATCAATACTTAAGATCCCAAAATGATTGACTACATACACAGAGTAGCAAGCACATAGGATTGCACATGTGCATAGGGTAGTAGCTATCTCATTGCAGTTATTGATAGGCTGGAAAGGAACAAGTCACACTTATAAGGTGGCTGTATAAAATGAAGACAAACTAGCTATGGCCAACAACATCATGTAATGGTCATTATGGAGGTATACTTACTTCTCCTCTCAAAAGGTGGAGAAACCTCAAGCATGGAGCTTTTATATTAGTAGTTGACAAGTATCCAACCCATTCAAGCAAGTTAGCTAGCAACGACTAAATCAAATTTCAATAAATCATACCATCATGTATAAATAATTAGCAAAGTGTAGTGAAACAACATCCAAACTACCATATACTTCCTAGTGGTAAGAATGAAGAAACTAATAAAGTATTTGGCAAGATTCAATTTACACAATAAGTCATATTTTAAAGCATATATCACTAACTCCAACTAAGAAAACGATTAATAACACTCACAGTATAGCTGAGAGCCTAAGATATAGAAGAATCTTTCAAATCTTCCCTTTTAGAATCCACCTCCACACTCCTTGAAGCTCTAAGATTGTTGCCCATAGCTAGAGTATGTATGGTTAGCTTGTGCAAGTATGTGTAGTGTATGAGATGTTCAAAATAAAGTGGAGGTGTCTATTGTGGGCAATGGTTAGAACATGAGTTGGAAAACGGTAAGTAGATATATATACAATGTAAATTTGGTTCACAAGCTAAATGACATGCATTCACAAACTATGCAGTTCTTATTCCACATAAATTATGGATGTGATATCATAGTCTGTATTAGTTAGCCATAGTTAAAGAACATAAAATCAGGGCGCCAGGTAGTGGTTGAAATTAGTGCAGAACATGTGCAAAAAAGTGGCAACCTCATATCAACAGCATACAGTAATATTAAATAAGATCAACTAAACAAATACTAATAGTAAATGTAATAACCAAAACACGCTTATGTAAATATGTAGATACTAGCCCCATAAGTGTCTTCCAAGTTCCAACTACTCAAATACATTTAATCACATGCACACCTCACTCATCTTAAAAAATGACAGAAAAAATTTACCTTAAAGCTAAGACAATACCTAAATAAATCAACTAATAGAGCTTCAATAATACAATAACCATAAATTAAGCAACACAAATTAGGCCTTGCATAATTAAATATCATAATAAAGAAACCCTATAAACCTATAGCTATGTAGGGGAATAACATATATGATAAGACCCAAACTAATTTCAATACATAGAATCACAATGTGCATATAAGCTAAAATAGAAAGGTACCACAGAACTGCAGTCATTTATGGAAAATAAGAAAAGGAACGATATAAAATATACCACATTGACTGGAAACACAACAGTTTGCCCAGATGCTTTTAGCCTACATCTACACCGAGAACTAAGATCTCACGAAGATTAAGCATGAAAAATCAATAGGAGAGGGAATATTGTTAGATAAAGCTATAAATAAAGTTGAACAACCACTCAAATACCTATTTTGTTCAAATCCATAGACACAATATTCAGATAAGGATGGAAAATCTACAAGAAAACTAGATGACAATCCTTTTTTCTGAAAAATCCCTACATTTTGCACAATGCAACTGCAAGACATGTGTTATTTAGAATAAGCTAAAAATCAAAAGGTATTTTTTAATTTTATTTTATAAATAGCAGCAAGCTAAAAAAATGGAGTTCAACTATATCAAATGTTGTGGGAGAAAAAGATGTTTTGGTTGCAAAGAAAAATTTCGGAAAGAGAGAGAGACAAGGGGAAAATGAAGCAGAGAACAGGAGGAGTAAGAAGATGGATAGAGGGGGAGATGAGGGAAAGTAGCAGACAAGGGGGTCTAGGTGGTCATGGTAGAGTCAGGATAGGTATGTGGTATTTTGAGATTGTTTTGAGAGGGGCTTTTTGGGTATAAAATTTTTATGTTTTGGGAGAATGATTGGAGAATGTGTACATATTTTGAAATTATTTTGGGGGTTGAAACTTATTTTGGAAAAATGCAGAAGAACAAAGCCCTAGCTTATCTAAACAAAATCAACTAAGAATGATGAAAAAATGAAAGAGCACCAATGGTGACACATTCAAGTAGTTTTTGTTATAACTTAGAAAGACCAAATAATAATAATTGAGAATACAAGCAAAGTAATTCAATGAAAAACATATAAGATTTAACTTGTTTCGGTGATGTGCCTAATTCTCTTGATAAAGAGATGAATTTATTGATTTTAAATCAAGTTCCAAGTACAGACTTAAGTCCCACAAATCTCATGAGAACATTTAACACCCTTGTTTTAACCTCCGTTCTAAAGAGAAATATCTAAAACAATTTAGAACTGCTTTTAATAAGGTTCATTCTCTTAATCAACCTTGAACAAAATGGGATTTAAAAACCTAAACACATCATAGAATGGGCATGAACATTGTATGTTGTGTTGGGGCGCACATGATTTGTGGGCCAACATGCAAAACTTAATTTTTTATAGAATTGTTTGCACTAGGGTGCACAAAGCTTGTGCCTTGGTGCAAGTTGTGGGCAATATTTGCTTAGGTTTGCACCTGGGTATGACTCCCTTGTACCTTGGCGCATAGTGCTTTGCTCATATGTGTTTGGGCTCACCTCGTCATGCTGTTTTGACATCTTCTTGCCCAATTCAGCATTGTTTCACTCTGTTTCTTCACCTTTTCACCATTTCTTGCCATTTGCAGCTTAAATTTCAAAGCACACTTAACAATTCTTAACATTAACTTGTAATTCTCCATTCATCATCTTTATCTCCCCTTTATCAAAAAAGAAGGGGGGAGGAGGGGGTTATAATGTGAGTCTATAAATATTTATCAAATTCGAGCTGTCACAATTTTTGGAATGGTCTTAGTTAACATATTATCCTTAGTCCCAACCTTATCAACCAAGATGACACCTTGAGATACCACATCCTAGAAAAAGTAATACTTTACATTAATTTGCTTTGTTCTCTCATGAAATACTTGATTATTTGACAAGTGTATGACACTCTGACTATGGAAAATGCAACGGATGATTGTAAAGTTACCTTCCAACTAATAGCATAACTCGAAACACAAAACACATAGCCTGTTGTAGACCTTCTACTGTCTAAGTCTATGACATAATCTGTATCCACATAGCCAACAAGTCTAGTAATAGAATTCAGTTAACTATACATCAAAATCTATCTTTAGATCCTCTTAGATACTTTATAATCTATTTCACTACCTACCAATGCATCTTTCCTGGCTTATGCATGCACCTACTCACAATACTGACTGCATGTGAAATATTTAGCCTAGTGTACACCATGGTGTAAATCAAACTACCAACTACACTAGCGTATGGCATATTAGACATATGCTCCATCTCCTCTTTAATACTCGATGATAGAGCTTGAAATGAACTACAAATGGTGTACTAACTAGCTTGGACTTATCCATCCATAAACACTTTAGTACTTTCTCAATATATTTTTATTGAGACAAGTACAATAACCCAAATTGTCTATCTTGGACAGTCTCTATGCTTAATATCCTCTTTTAACTGCCTAAATCCTTCATCTCAAATTCTTTACTCAATTGAGCCATTAATACATTAATCTTAGATATATTGCTAGAGACAATTAACATATCATCAACAGAAAGTAACAAATAAATGGAAGACCATCACCACACTTCTTATGGCATACATAATAGTCATAAATATTTCTAGTGTACCAATCTTTGTAATAAATGCATCAAACCTCTTATACCACTGCTTGGGAGATTGCTTCAAGCAATATGAACACGTCTTCAAAAGGTATGCCTAATTTTTCTTTTCGAAAACAACAAATCCCTTCGATTGACTTATGTAAATTTGTTCCTCCAACTTACCATACAAAAATACTATTTTCATATCCATCTACTTAAACTCCATATCAAATAAAGCTACCATAGCAAATAATTCATGAATGGAAGTATGCTTTACAACTATGGAGAACATTTCATGAAAGTCAACTTACACTCCCTGCATAAAACCTTTGGCAATTAATCATGCCTTATAGGAAGCATCCTCAACCATGGGAGTCCTTTCTTTTCTCTTATAGACCCATTTGTATCCAACAATTTTCTACCCTTTAGGTATATCAACTAGTTCCCATGTGCTATTATTGTGTAGAGATTCTATCTCTTTACTCGCAGTAGCTATCCATTTATCAAAATTTGGATGAAAAATGGCCATTTTACATGTGATTGGATCATTTTCCACAAACTCCTCAATTGAACTCAAAGCATAAGCAACCAGATTTGAATAAGCAAATCATTGTGGTGATTTGATTCACGTCCTCTCTCTATCACGAGCTAAATGATAGTTTTGTAGTGAATCAATTTCTTGCTACTAATTTGAGCTCTTACCAGTTTTATCTACCATATTCTGTTTCACTTTTAAAACTTGTGGAGTGTCAATATCAAACTCCTCATCTTTCTTAATACTCTATTAACTTCTTTCACCCTATTTCACCTTTTTTTTAATATAGTAGACTCATTGAATGTCACATCTCTACTGATATTCACTTTGAAGCTTTTATTATCAATACACCGCAAAAAATAACCTTGGACTTCATCTGCATAGCCTAGGAATATGCACTTCCTTGTCCTTTACTCAAGCTTTCCATTGCAAACATGAGCATAGGTTGAACTCCCAAGTACCTTCAGATTTGAGTAACCAGCAGGAGACCTTGACTAAACTTCCATTAGTATTTTACAGTCCAAAATAGTTGATGGTGATCTATTCACCAAATAACAAGTAATATTAATAATTTTAGCTTAAAAATCCTTAGACAATCTGGCGTTAAAGGACATGCATCTAGCTCTCTCCAAAATTGTTTTGTTCATCCATTTCATAACTCTATTCTACTGTGGTGTATGAACAATTGTTTGATGCCTCACAATCCCTTCTTTATCACAGAACTCCTGAAATTCCTTGTTGCAAAACTCTAAGCATTATTGATCCTCAAGCATTTGACCTCCTTCCAAGTTTGCTTCTCAATCAAGTTTTCCATTGCTTGAAGTTGACAAATACCTCATCTGTATGCTTAAACATATACACCTATACTCTCTATGAGAAGTCATCAATGAATGTCAACATATACCTGGCACCATCCTTCGAGGGAACTTGAGAAGGCCCCTAAAGATCTGAGTGACAGTAATCTAAGGTTTTCTTGGTCTTATGAACTGTGGTGTTGAACTTCACTTTGTGTTGCTTGCTAAGAACATACTACTCACTAAAATTCAGTTCCTTAGTCTTTTCTTCATAAAGCAAACCTCATTTGCTTAACTTTGACATTTTCCTCTCACTTATATGCCCAAGCAGCATATGCCACAACCTTGTAGTATCATTGAGTGATGAAGAAACTCCTGCAGTACTAGAAACTCTACTACATGGCAATATGTAAAGACCATTCCTCTTGTCCTCCTTCATGATTAGTAGAGCACCCTTGGAAATTCGCAGAACTCCATCTTAAACTCTATACTCACACCTATTCTTGTCCAAAGTACCTAACGAGATTAGATTTTTCTTCAAATAAAAAACATGATGCACATCTGTTAATGTCCTCACAATTCTGTCATACATTCTAATACTCACTATATCAATCCTTACTACTTTGCAAGATGTATCATTTCCCATGAGCATTTTACCACCACCATATTTCTAATAAGTGGTGAACCAATCCTCTTGTGGGCACATATGGTAGGAATAACCACTATCTAAAATCCACTTAAAACTTAGAAGATTCTTATTAATTTTGAGAACAAGTGCTCTATCAGACTCATCTTTAATGATTCTAGCAACATCATCTCATTTTTGATAAGAAGATTTACTTAAATCCTTTACGTTTCCACATTTTGGATAATTTCATTTCCAATGCCCCTTTTCACCGTACCTAAAGTATTTATTATTTGATTTAGGCTGTATTTATTGTTTGATTTAGGCTTGCCTTGGGACTTAAATTAGCTTTTACTCATTCATAATTTTTTCGATCTCCTATTCACAACTAATTCTTCCTTACTTTCACTATCATTACTGCCTAGGACATGTTTTCTCAATTCATTCAAATTCAATAAGGCCTTCACATCCTCCATTGATTTCGTATCTCTCTCATACAGCAAATTAGTAATGAAGTGCTCAAAGGATTTAGGCAGAGAATATAAAAGAATGAATGCTTGATCTTTATCCTCAATTTCATACTTCTTGAGAGTGTACAACTACTGTTTCTAATACTACCGATTTGTAAGGGACTTCATCATATACAAACGCTTCAGCTTTGACCACAATCCTGTTGGTGTACTTTTTGTGGTGACGTTTCTCTATATATTCTCTGCCAGCGATAACATCAAAGTACTGTAAACCTTCACCATAAATTCATCTTTTTCCTTCTTTGAAAGCATATTTAGCAAGAAATCTTTACCCTTTAGATCTCTCTAAAAACCTTATTGACATAGTAGAGCGTGCATCTTCATCTTTCATAGTCTAAAACTATTCTTCCTAGTGAATTTCTCTACCTCATAGTTCATGGCACATATTTGATCAATTTAGCTCTTGATACTAGTTTATTATAACCCCAAAAAATCAAATAATAATAATTGAGAAATACAAGCAAAGTAATTTAATGAAAAACACATCAGATTTAATATGGTTCGGCGATGTGCCTAATTTACCTGACAAAGAGATGAATTTATTGATTTCAAATAAGTGCTAAGTACAAACTTAAGTTCCCAAATCTCATGAAAACACCCAATGTCCTCGTTCTAATGTCTATTATAAAGAGAAATCTCTAAAAGAGTCTAGAACTACTTTTGGTAGGTTTGCTCTCTTAATCCCCTTGAAGAAAATGGGGTTTAAAAACCCAAACACATCAAAAAATGGGCTTGGGCCTTGTATGCCATGTGGGGTGCACAAAATTTGTACCTTGGTGCATAACAACTTAAATTTAGGTAGGTTGCACTACACCAAGGCACAGATAGCTTGCATCTTAGCGTACGGGCAATATTTGCCTAGGTTTGCGCTTGGGCATAACTCTCTTGCGCTGTGGCCTATAGTGTTTTGCTCATGTATGTCGAGGCTCTTTTTTCCATGTTGTCTTAATGTTGTCTAACCCAATTTGCATCATTTCACATCATTTCTTCATCGCATTCTCTATTTTTCACCATTTGCAACTTAAATGTTAAGGCATATTCAACAGTTTGGATGCAGTTTTTTGGCATGAACATCACTGTGACTTCAAGTCTTGGAGAAGCATGTGCCAGTTATCCTTTTTTATGCTATCTTGTGGCTATTTTCTTAGGTCAATCCCAAGGACATAAATCTTGGTATTCTTCAAGGTGTTGGTCTAATATTTTGTAGTTACACGTAGATTACCCACAGCTTTAGTAGTTCTACTTGAGAAGGGAAACTCCAATTTCATGTTGTATATCAAAACGATAGCTTAGAACAAGTTCATGGTAAGTTTTCGTAGGATGGTGTTCCAAGCTAATGAGGTTTTGACCACCAGAAATATCACTATCTTCATTACTCACTTGGGATGAGTACCTAGAGAGAGGGATATTAGAACTCCACTTGAGAGATGTTGATTTTCAACAGTTGGGCATTGCCTATTCTTAGCTAGAAAAATGTATCATGGAATAGGATAATAGTTGAACTATTGCTATCCATTAGTATCTTTTCACCCAGAAGTTAGTAAGGGGATGCAAAGGACATCAACACATTATTGTGTCCTCCTCGTTTGAGCTCTATGTCCTCAGCTTTAATAGTGATGGGAATTGGGAGATGTATTTCAAAAACTCCCATAATGCAATTAACTAAATGAGCTTACATCTATCTCATTGCTCACACCAACACTTTCCTTACATTGGTAGAGTCCTAACTAGCTATTGGTCTTTACACTCTAGACATTCATCATGTCATTACCAGTGATCTTCACTTTTTTCAGTTAACACTTCTTTGAATTGTTTATGCTTTGCTCCAATATTCTTTGAGGTGTCCTCTCTAATCAATCTCTCGATCTTATTCTTTAAGTATCTACACTTCTTGATGGTGTGGCTATGATTGTGGTGGAAGCAGCAACTTATGAGATTTCTAGTCCTTCATGTTTTCCAAGGAGGGACTGGATAGGGCCACATTCTAATACTATAGTCAGAATCTCCATTATAAGGGGAGTGAATAGAGTATATGTGGTAAATGCTCGCAGCAGACTGTACCCACAATCTCCCTACTTCTTTTTATTGTTATTGCTTCCTTCATCATATGCGTTACGCTAGCTAGCATCCTAAGAATTCATAGCTTCTTCAATTATAATTTATTTCTCTATGTGTATTAAGAGCTTTCTAAAGTAGAGAGAGGTTTTTTGGTGATAGATCCCTAGCACTTTAGGTGCTTTAAGTTCTGCTAGTTGATATTGGGCAAAGGCTTCTGATTAATGTGAGGGATCTTTTGTACTCCCTAGATAAAGGGTCGAGATAGTTCCTTAGAGACTTTCTATCTTTTTGCTTAATGGTAAAAGTTATGCTACCATCATTATGCATCTATTGTTGATGGGGAAGTTCTTGGAGAAAGTGTTGTTCTTATAGCTTTAAGTCTATGATGGAGTCAATTGACATTTGGTTGAACTATGTTAAGATACGCTTGGTGAGCATGGTGCAAAATAGCTTACATTATGCTGCTTCACTCAAGTTATAGAGCTCCATCCTTGCCAAGAAGTTGTCCAAGTGCTTCGTAGATCCATCATGCCATCAAACTCTAATAGGTTAGCTCTCTTTGTCCTAAAGAAGTGTGCCTCTTCCAAGATAGCGGGTCGAAAGAATTACATTGGGAGAGAGTGACAACTAGATGTAAGTACTAGTTCCTAGCTTCTTTTGAGGGTTGCAATGTCAGTGAATGAGTTAGGACTCTAGCCGTAATGGGTAGTTGTTAGGAGGTGTCTACTTATAGAGAGGAATGTATTCCTACTTGTAGAGGTATAGGAGGTGGAGCGATGTCTCACTTAGAGTTAGTTCTTCATTTAGTTCTCTCCAAGGAGGACAAGTCCCCCAACTTTGATGAAAGGACCGCTATTGCTCTTTGGGATAGCACTTCTTTGCTTATTGGGCAGCCTTTTCGGCTGTAGCTTGAGAAATGACATTCTTCAGCAGGATCTTTAATGCCTCCTAGGTCATCTGTAAAACAAGATCTTCAGAGGCTAGTGCATGCTGCACAGACGTCTCCTTCAATATCACTTGGACCTTTAGAATGGGCTCCAATTTAATGTGATTGTGCTTCAGATTGGTTATTTTCTATGTTCTCTAATCTTAGAACCACCTAATAGTTAGTGTCTCGATTTTGGATATTGTTTGTATTCTCAACTTTTCTTCTTGGTCATTCAAAACTCTCACAAACAGTTGCAAGATACATGGAAATAGAGTTCAGGTCTTGTTCAATAGTCAATAGAGTTCGAGGTCCTTTTTCTTTGGACCGCGATGCAGAGTGTTCTCGTCTCTCAAAGGATCTTGAAGTTTGCAAATTCTTGTAAATGATTTCTCATATCCAATTTCTCTTTTGGAATTTAGAATCTATAGTTTTTTTTCTAATGACTTTCATCCTATTAAAGTTTTAATATCCTTCTTGATGGGTTTAGTCAATTGAGCTCTCCAATCTTTTTTTTATTTAATTATTCTCTTTAATTTATCAAGTTTTTTTTTTTTTTTTTGGCTCATTCTGAACCTTTATAAACTTAATCATGTCAAATGCCAAGTGTCTGATGCACGTCCACGATCAAGAGTTCATATAAAAAAAATATCTTAGCCATACTCTTAACATTTATATATAGCATTAATTGAAAAATTGTTATCAATTGAATAAAAGATCTAAACTACTAAAAGTGAACTGTATTATTGCTGGTCGAAGGCAGGCTTATAATTCTTTCGGTTAACAAAAGGAGAGAAAAGAGTTTCTTAATTTATACTTAAAGTGACTCGTCAACTTTCCAATATTTCATTCATTCATATCAAGCAACATATATAGGCAGCCGAAGAAATCTAAAAGCATTCGGAATTGACATTTACTGTGGTTTCACAGTCATATCCTGAATTTCCTTGCAAACTTTCTTCACTGGAAAATAAAAATAAAAATCATAACTTCACTGGAAATCCAATCACAAACTGTTCAGTTTCATGAATTTCTGTTGAGTTTGGGACATTGGGAATCAATGCCCTCGGAGGATGTACAATGCCAAGTGAATCTTCCAATCTTACTGCAACATTAACAACTCCATTTCCTCTTGAACCATCCTTGTCCCTTAAACGGTAACTGAAAAACTGAGTCGAACCCTCCGGGACAAACCGGTTCAATATATCAGCTGCCGGAATCAGACACCACCCGAGTTGGCTCTGACCCATTAACAGATTTTTGGTGTAAAGTTGTAAGTAAATTCCTGGATATCTTTGGCAGAAAAAGGTGTGATCAAGGGACAGCCGAAACTTATCACCCCATGTGGGATTTATACCTCCTTTATCATCCACCCTGGTTTTGTACATTTTAACATGTTTACTGCTGTTGCCAGTGGTGGCGGTGGCGCCACTGAGGATAATGAAGGGCCGGAGACGGCGGGAAAAGGCCAAGGAAGCCTTTCTCATGAGACCCTGAGCTGATATTACAGTAATTTCTAAAATACGAGGCTGATTATGATTATTGTTCTGCATGCTGAATTTATTTTTCGAATTGATGATTATGTCTATATATATATGTGCACATGAATGTATATAAGTGATGTTGAAGGCAAGTTGAAAGAGATTTCTTGGGGGTTTCTGGTGTTAGTCGCAAGGCAACTTCCCGTGTGGAAAAATTGTGCTGCAGGAAACTTAAACGCTGGTGGTCGCATGACTTGGATTGGTTTAATGGCATTTTCAGCTTGGAAAGGTACAAAGTGGGGACATTTGAGCCTATGTAAGGGAGAAGCTTGCAGGAAATTTTATAACAGTGTTTTTTTATTCCATTTTCTTTTATATATATTTATAACTTGCGGCTACGATTGGTGGGGCTTTCACTTTCATTTTCTGTTTTAAGATATTTTTTAAAAATCGGGAAGAGTAGTCATATTTTCTTATTTCGAAATGGTACAAGAATGTTACATTTTTGCCATTTTGTAGAAAAGTTTTTGGGAGAATAGATGTTTGAGAGGAATTTGGAGAATATGCCAAGTGTTTTTTTTTTTGAAAAAATATAAAAAATAGTTTAAAAATGAATTGTTTGTTTTTTTTATATTTTGAGAAGAGACAAACTTTGCTGTAGATATCAAATCAATTATTTTTTTGTTAGATTTGTAAAGTAAAAATAGTTTTTTTTATGTATTATATATATATATATTTATAGTTGGATGGTGTGTATATATATTTGTAATGATTGAAATATGAGTTTAATTAATTTAATTGGTTATTTATTTTAAAATTTATATTTTTAAATTTAACATTAGTAAATGATGTATTATTTGGAATAAAATATATATTAATAAAGATTAATTATTCATAAAATTATAATTATATATTAATTATAAACAAATCAGCTTATATCATAATTATTAATATCGATTTATAAACAAATTTAATTAATGTACATTAATTATAAACTAATTATTGTTTATTAATTAAAATATAATTATTTAGTTATTTATTACTTACAATTTATGTATAAATAAAACTTAGTTATTTATTTAAATAAAATAACTTTTTAATAATTTATATATATAATTGACCCAATAAAGATTCATCAAATTAAAAAAAATAATAATATTATATTATATAAAATCACATCATCTTAAATTATTTATTTAATAAATAAGTGTAATATTTAACAGTACATAAACTACGAAACATAATTAATATATAAATAATAAGTTATTTAATTACTTTAACTTATTATTTAATTAATATATTATTTAAAAAATATATACTTAGTAATAATAAAATAATTATTTTACATAAATTTAATTATTTATCTCAATAATTACTTTAAGCATATCAATATTAATTTATTAAACTTAATAGATTATTAAATAAATATCACACTATAATCAAGTTTTTTATTATAATTTTCAATAAATGTGAAAATTGATATTTAATGAAGAATTTTTTTTGAAGAGGATTAATTTATTTATTATATTAAATTAAAACATCTTAAGTTATTTATTAAATGAACAACCGTAATATTTCACTAATACAATAAATATTAAATATAACTAATATATGATTTAATTAATAAGTAAATTTAATTAATTTAATATGTTATTCAATAAATGAATTATTTAGTAATAACATAAATACTATTTATTTAAATTTAAATTATTTTTTCAATAATTAGTTTAATTAAATTTGTAAGCATAACTTTTAGAATTTTTTAATTAGTAAAATTTTAATATTTTCATATATATAAATATATATATACATATATATATATATATGGATGTGTGAAATGAGATAATAATAAATGAATAAGTGATGTGATAGGTAAAGTGGGAAGATGAGAGGATATATGTGATTTTTAGGGTGTAGGGTTTTTTGGTGAATTGGGAATGAGAATAAAATTTGAGTGTTTTGAGAGAAAATTTGGAGAATATACCTTCGTTCTTAAATTTTTTTAAAGAAAATGTAAACAAACATAGCATCAGAGTTTGTATTTACATACGCCAAAAAGTTCTAAATCACATTATGCTTTTAGAATATTGGTATTCTACTAAAAAAGCACCAAGTTGAAAATCATATTTGGTGAGAGTAAAACAAGGAAACAATCAAATAAAATTAATTTAAAATATTCTTACTGCTTAAAATAAATTAAAGTCTAAGAGACGAATTCAATCTTTAAATTTAGATGAATTCCCTAAATTAAGAAAATAAAAAAATCTTCAATTCTCTAAGTTAAGTTATCATAACAAATTCCGAATATGTGGATCAGATCACAATAAGACTTCTTGTCCTCACGTTATAATTAATCAGAAATGCGCAGTGCTTGTATTTCTTTATTTTCTCATTCCCAAGTTTGGTTGGAGCTAAAATTCAGATAAAAAATGGCAGCGAAAGAGTTTGGTTGGTTCCTCATTTCGTTCGTAGTTCCAACATGTTTAAGCACGTGAGCCGATGGATAATGGAAAAACCCATACGTTTATTTGGGTGGTTTATGGAAAAATTCAATCAACTTAATTTGGGGAATTGAAGATCTTTTCTTTTATTTTCTTAATTTAGGAAATTTGTCTGAGTTTGGAGATTGAATTTGTATCTTAAAGTTTATTTTTTCTAATTTCTTCTATTAGAGTATGATGTTAAGAAAAGAGAGTTTTTAATTTCTTAAAATTAATAAGATTAATTTGATTATTGAGTATTAGAAGGGGTAGTAATTTTTATTTTATTTTTCATAATTTAATTTTGAAAAAAAATAGTTTTTTTATAGGAGCCATGAAAGAGTCACCATATAAGAATCATGGTTGTTTACTTCATAATGCTTCAAAGGTGATGATCAAATTAAACTGATATAAACAACTAAAAAGAAGATATCCGCTCTTAAGAGTCACTACAAATAGACTTTTGTTTAGAATAGTACTAATATAAGTTATTTTGAGCGCATCCATGAGCCAAATCTCATTGGCTCTTCTAATATTCTTTTAATTTGATTATAATATAAGCATAAAGAGTCTTTGCAAAAGACACTTCAATAAGTCTAACGTTTACTTTCTACTTGATCAAACTTTAAGGCTCAAATATGTGTGCCCTGTGTAGCCTAAACTCATATCAAAATCCAAGTTTTTCCACTACTAAAGAAGCTGCTGTTTGAAATGGATTTTGTGATAGTGAAAAATCGATACAAAAACTTTGGTTGCAATTTTTGCAATGAATTTTGTGATGTCCCATTTTGCAAAGGATTTAGCAATGAATTTGAAGCATCACTTTCGCGATGTCTTTGCAACAAAACTCTCTGTTGCAATTTTGCAATAGAAAAATTTGGCGCAAAATTTCAATTTTGTGACGAATTTGTTATCTATTGCAAAATTGCAATTTCTTTGAAAAATGTTTGCAAGGACATTTTCTGTTGTAAAATTTGTTTTTTATATTATTATTATTACAATTTTGCAGCGAAAATTTTCGTCACAAATTTATAAGAATTTTTTCTTTAATAAGAATTTTCACATCCCATACTAAATTGAAACCTATAATCAATCAATATTAATAGTTCTTTGTATTATTTATTAATCATCCATATATCAATACTTAAATATTATTTTACATAAAATCACGTCGAACTAAATTATTAGTATTTTGAACTTGTAATTTTCCAAAAATACAAACATCTAAACTAATCCAAATCTGAAAGGTTATTTTATAAATAATAAACTCATATCTTCGTTCAACAAAGAGACTACATTCTTGAATATATACATGGGCATTCAATAAAGAAACCAAGCAGTAATTGAAATATAAATTCACAAAATAATGCTAAAAAATTATTTATTTTATTTTTGTGAGAGTATTATTTACAACAAGTTTATAAATCAAATTATCAAATCAAGAAGATCATTCTCACAATAAATTTATAAAATACAAATATTAAATCAAATAAGATAGAAGTACAAATTCCACAAGACTACAATCAAAAGGCATACATAAAGTGCACACAAAGATGACCATTTGGGTCGAACACGAGACCTCCAATATGATAGAGGAGATTTGATGTCATTGGGTTACAAACGACTGGACTATATTTATCTTAATCAATACAAATATTTATACTAAATTCCAATGTCTTGAGATATCTAAGTTTGCAATATTACTACAAAAATAAAATTAGAATAATGAAAAATAAAAATATAAACCAAACCAACGTACAATTCAACATAATAAACAAATATATAAATCAACATAAATCCAATACATAACCAACCTTAATCGAGTACATAATTCATAAAATATAAATTCAGTATAATTCAACTTAGAAAATTTAATATAAATTCAACACATAACACAAATCCTAATCGAATATATAATTCAAAAAATATAAACATTAATCCAATATAAATATTAAATCATAATCTAATACATAAAATACAAAATAATAAGAAAATTACCCTGCTCAATTTGAAATAACCACCATGTCCATATACTAAATAATTTTTTGGAACTGTAATATTAGATAACTCAAATCCTGATTGAAATGCAATTTACAAAATATAGTCAATATAATCCACATATAACTCATGATAAATCAACATATAATTCCATATAAATCCAACATATAATTGAACACATAATTCACAAAATATAAATCTAATATAGTCCAATATTTATTCAATACAAATACAATGTAAATTAAACCCTAATCCAATAAATAATTCACAAAATAATAAGGAAAAAAAATTACCTTTTTAAAATTTGCAATACTGTGCACATCCAAAGGCTTATAAATTTTTAAATATCAGGTGGTTGATACTGGTGGAATTAGGCTGTGTAAAATAAAATTTTTATTGTGTAATTTACATTTTTAGTATGTAATTTTTCAAGCAAAGATGAAAGTATTAATTATTAGGAGATGATGTGGAGTGGAT
This sequence comes from Jacaranda copaia, assembly GCA_014898725.1. NCBI lineage: Eukaryota > Viridiplantae > Streptophyta > Magnoliopsida > Lamiales > Bignoniaceae > Jacaranda > Jacaranda copaia. The sequence goes on from JACGDI010005129.1 coordinate 650,367, forward strand.
TATGAGAAGTTTCAAAGGTACAATTAATTTGAGTCATGATTTTGGTGGCAAGAAGTCTTTGCTAGTTGGTTTTATTAATGCAGACATGGCTACGGATATTGATTCTTGAAAGTCTACATAAGATGACCTGAATTAAATTTGCAGAGGGAGCTATAGCATGACGGTTGAAAATTGAGTTTGCGCAATTAAATTGCGACAAGAGGAGCTTTTTAGAGGAAAAAGAGAACTTATATTTCTCAGCTAATAAGTAAATCTAGCTAATATTGTTCATAAGATCTAATCTTTTCAATTCTTACTTTTTATTTTGTCTAATACTAATTTTCAACTAAATAAAAAATTAAAATGGAAAGTGCTCTTCTCTTTCCAAGAATATTTTCAAAGTAATGATTTTAATATTGTCAAAAAATAATAGGATGCACTGAGTATACTTGTGCTATTTAAATTTGAAGAATAAGTTTATTAAATTACATAAGCGTATAATATATAGAGAAAATATAATACTACAAAATTTTCTTGAAACTAAACAAAAACATTAAAGATGCAATAGAAATATTAAATAAATGGAGAAAATAAGAAGTCCCATAATCAAAAAATTTTAGGGTTAAAAAAAAAAATTCATTTGAAAGTGCCCAAAGGTAGGAAGAATTGAATAAAAAATTGACTTATATAGATTAAGAGAAGCATGTGCAATTTTATAAGAAATATTTTAGTCGAGGCTTGTTACTCTAACAGTGCTTGCACGTTGTGCACAAAAACCTATTTTTTTTCTTTTAAACCTATTTCTAAGGATCTCCAATTACATAAGTGGAGTTTCCATTGTGGGTTCTCAATCATTTATAAGCTTAAGTCCTATTCTCCTTGATGATTTGTCAACTTGCTTTCCATTTAAGCCTTTGTGAGTGGATTCACAATGTTATCTTTTGACTTCACATAGTAAATAGAAATGACTGCATTCGAGAGTAGTTATCTAACAATATTAGTTCTATGATAGATATGTCTAGACTTGCCATTATACATACTAATTTGTATGCTTCCAAGTGTAGATTGACTATCATAATAAATGCAAATGATTGACATAGGTTTGGGTAATTAGGAATATCTTCCAAGAAATGGCGTAGACATTCTACTTCCTCATTTTCCTTGTCCAATGCCATGAACTTGGATTCCATAGTTGACTTAGCTATGTAGGTTTGTTTTAAGGATTTCCATGAAATGGCCCTTCCTCCGAATGCGAACACGTATCCACTTGTAGACTTGGTTTCATTAGAGTCTGATATCCATTTTGCATTGCTATATCTTTTTGTTACAACTAGATATCTTGTATAATGAAATCCATAAATTAATGTATGTATCAAGTACCTTAAAACTTTAATTATAGAGGTCCAATTTCTTGATTAGGATTGCTGGTAAATCCACTTACCTTACCATTTGCATGATGCTATATCGGGTCTCATGCAATTTATGATATACATGAGACTTTCAATTGTGCATGCATAATCCAATTGAACCTTTGCTTCATCTTTATATTTGGTAAGCCGTTGAATTAAACCTATAGGAGTTTTCAATTGGTTATTTTCTTGACACAAGAATTTTTGTAATACTTTCTTAATATATCAAGATTGTGTTAATGCTAGCTCATTAGATGTCTTAATAATTTTGTTATGAGGATCACATTTGCTATTGCCATATTTTTCACATTAAAATTTCTACTTAACAAGTTTTTATCTCTTTAATTATGTCACTGTTGCTTCCTGTAATTAGCATATTATTTAGGTATAAAGACAAAATGATGTACTCAAAAGTTGTGCCCTTGACGTACACACATTTGTTGCACTCATTGATTCTAAAGTCATTTACAAGCATGACTTGATCATAATTTACGTGCCATTATTTAGGTACTTATTTTAAGCTATTATGCACCTTCTTCTATTGTCCTAAAACAACATGACAATTCTAGTTGCTTCATACAAATTTTTTTTGTTTAAATCACCCTTTAAAAATGTTATTTTAACGACTATAATAGTCATAAAATATAATCAATAACTTTATGGTTGTTATCCTAGTAATTGGAGAATACGCATCAAAGAAATCAAGACCTTCTTTTTGCCTATTCCGTGGACTACTAATTTCTCCTTGCATTTGGCTATTGTGCCTTTGCATTATCCCCTAAGGTTTTATTTTCAAGAGGAAGATCCAGTAATTCCTATGTATGATCTTACATGATGCTTGATTTCGCTATTTACTACTTCTCTCAATAATGGAGCTTCTAGTGTTGTTATTGCTTCACAGAAGGTTCACAATTCATCTTCTTGCATATAAGTCAAGAAATTGGGTCCGAAGGACTTAAGCATTCTAGATCTTTTGTTACTAGGTTCATTTTCTTCTTTATCCAATTTTGGAACTTCTCGAGACCTTTTAATTGAAGCTTGCCCTTCTTTCTTTTTCCAAGAAAACACATCCTCAAGAAAACTTGTATTTTTTGGCTTAATAATAATATTGATGTGAATTTTAACTATATCGAATTTACATACAAGGAATCTATACGTGACACTATGTTGTGTATATTTAATAAAGATTCTGTCAACTATTTTAGGTCCTATCTTGGCCATTTTAGGAGGTGGAACTCCTACCTTAGTTTGACACCCACATAATGGAAAATATTGGTAGGAAGGTGGGTGACCTTTCCAAGCTTCATAAGATAATCTTTTCTAGTTTCTTGTGAGGTATCTTATTAAGTAAGTGGTTTGCAGTTAGCACTACATTTTCCCATATGTTTTGAGGTGCTACATTGTTTAAAAATGCATTCATCATTTCTTTCAATGTTCTACTTTATCGCTCTATAATGCCATTTCATTGAGGTGCATATGAAACTATCACTTTATGGATTATTCTATGTTCTACATAAAACTCTTCAAATGGGTAAATGTATTCTCCACCTTTATCATTCGAAGAATTTTTATTTTCTTCCTAAGTTTATTTTCAATTTTATTTCTATAGTGTTTAAATACTTCCTCTAGATTGCATCATTATTAAATCACATATATCATTGTAGAATACATTTAATGGTTTAGTGCTTCTCTCAATTGGCTTTAAAGGACTTTTAGTTATTTTTGCCTCAATGCAAATTAAGCATCTTGATTTTAAATCAAGATTTAATTTTGGTAATATGCCTAATTTTACAAGATTGGAGATCGATTTGTAATTGACATGTCCTAATCTATGATGCCATATATTAGACTACTCAAGCAAGTATGAAAAACTTATTTTATTATCAAAACCAACATTTGGTATATTTTTAAGTATGATGGTCATTATATTCATCTTAAAAAGACCATCGCACAAATAATCTTTACCGATAGACATTCCATTTTTAGTAAGTTCAAATTTTTGAGTCTAAAAAACCATTCTAAATCCATTCCTACTTAATAGAGGCCTTGACACAAAATTCTCTCTATCTTCAACATGTGAAGCATATTGTTGCGAGTTAACTCTATTTTAGAGTTCATTGTAATACTACTTTGCCAACTCCGTGCTCCTTTGAGCTTTAGGAGTTTCTCATGAACAAAGTTTCATAATAAGTCTCTTTATAAGCTATAAATACAATTTTATCAAAGTAAACATGCTGGGTGGCTCTCGTGTCCACCTACCATTGATTGAGATTTTCAGCTAAGTTTACCTTTGAAACAACTACACATAGATTCATATCTCCTACCTTATTAGATAATTTGTCCACCTTAGTGATAAAAGCATGGGTGGGTCTTTCTCTTCTTTGAAGCTCCACCTTGCTAATAGTGTCAACAATCTTTAGCTTGTTGACCTAGTTTGCTGCAAACATAGTAAGTTCTTTTGAATTTCTTCTCATTTTTGTCACCTTTGTAGCTAAAAGCCTCTTTATTGTACTTTTTACTAGTGGACCTTGCTCCATCATCTTAGCTTTGACTTTATAGTTGCCACTCATTTTCTTTCTTGGAAGCTAATTGTCTTTCTCTATTCTCAACCTTAAAATGAGATCCTCAAGATTCATTTCCTTGTGCTTGTACTTGAGATAGTTCTTGAAGTATTTCCAACTAATGGGTATTTGTCCACCAACACTGCCATTTGGAAAGATTCTCTAAGCACCATCCCTCAATAGCTAATTCTTGAAAGATCATTCAATAATCATTCACCTGAGGCATGACTAATTTAGTGTCAACCATAGAAAACATAAGAAACTTACCAATGACAATTTTTTTGTGCTGGCATCCTCTACCTAATATTTATTCTCAATGGACTTTGACAATTCCTTCGCTGTAGCAATTTAGCTATACATATTGTAAAGTTTATTTTCTAAGCTATTGAGGATATAATTATTACACAAGAAATCTACACGGTTCTATGTAACAACAACAACCATAGATTGCATATCCAAGTTTTCTCCTACATTGGGCTATCCTCACACAAGAACTTTCCCCAGGCTATGGGTGGTAAGGTAGAATATCATATTTTGTTGCCACTTTTTGAAGTCATGCTCGTTGAACTATTTGTGCTTCTCAGTATATCCTACTGAAAATGACTAGGAGTAATGAAAGGAGTAATTAGAGTGGTTTGAACTCCACTATCGATGCCATTGGCATTAGTTTCAATTTGCAACATCTGTTGCCTCAATATTTATAGTCATAATTAGATTTTTTTAATTGAAGAATAGTGAGTATACAATAGATTAAACATAAAACCTTTAGCAATCTTTGAACTTCTAAATTTTAGTAGAATTTTTAAAATAACAAAATGTCTATTGGGAACTTTTGGAATGAATGAAATAACAAATAATTTGAGCTCTACAACACATAGTATTAACCCTTTGATGATTTACATTGTTTTGATCATGATAAAATTGCATTCCTAAAATTATGTATTGAAAGCATACAATTAAACTGTGAATATCTTTCCATATTATCTGTTAAAATCTGACTATGTACTAGAATTTACTTTTCATAATTAAAAGATCTGTTGAAGATTCTAGCCTGATTCATATCTCTACAATTTAAAAAAGATATTATTCTTACTATACTTATTGATATGCCCACAATTTATGGTCCTAATGTATGTTTACCATAATATGTTGTTTTCTTATTTGACTCCAACGGATACTTACCTAATTAAGGATTTCTAGCTATTGGATATGAGCTTATAAATAAGAAAATATGCAATAACAACCTGTGTGAATTACTTAGTTGAGAAAAGATCTTTGTTAAAGTGTCTCGGGGAGTTTTATGATACCCTCATACATATTTTGTGCCTAAGTATTGCTAATTCTTTATTCTACGTGTATTTTTGAGAAACTTTGTGTGATGAGGACAAGGTGGTTTGTATCTCAAAAGGCCTAGTAGTGAAGAGGGACATGAGTTGTACCTTCTCTCAATGGATCCCATGAAGAGAATAAATTGGTGCTTGATTGATCTGAGAACCTCTAGGTAAAGAAACCACTAGAGCAGTACTGTTTAGAATCTTCTACAGTGATTTGGATTCTAGTTTGGAAGGAGCGTTTAGAGCTTGTCGTACATAGTTGCAGCAGCTCGTGCATCAATCCACAAAGGTTGTGCAAATGAAATTAGCAAAAGTTTCCCAGGGCCTATTCACAATGCAATTGGTTTTGCAGTGCTCTAGAATCTACCTTATTCGGTTTAGGATTCTAGTTTAGCTTTTCGCAAAGAACTGGTTGCCACGGTGTTTCTAACCGTTTACTTTTGTTCTATCAAATTACTGTGTTTACTTGTAAAACATTCTAATATCTTAATTAATTTGATAGGTTCTAAATCCTAAGTGAACGCTTAGGTAAACGAGTAGGCATAGCTGAACCTCTATTAATATCAATGTTCATTTACTTCTATTTTTTTCTATTTTATTAATAACTAGTTTGACTGATTGTTTAACTGGTATTTACAAATTTTAGTTAGTAACTAAAATTATTTTCTGCAAAAGACTTAAACCATTTTGAAAGGCCAAAAATTATTTGAATGATAAACTTTCGTTGCATTAAAATTCTTTAGGCCTAATTCACCCCCTTTTGGGCTTATAATCACTTTTAATTGGCATCGAAGCATTGGTTCTCTATATTGTGCACTAACTACCTAAGTAAAAGATCCTATGGCACCACTAATACTTTTGATATCTTCGTGGAAGAGCAATCACATAATTGACCTCTATCGTTTAATGGTTCTAATTATAGAATGTGGAAAATCTAGATGCAAGAATACATAATTACCTCAAATTTTGACTTATGAGACATGGTTAGTGAAAGGCCAATGGTTCTAATGAAATTGGTTGCCGAATAGATGGTTCCAAAGGAGTGATGAGAATTTACCAATGATAATAACAGGCCATCTTGATGAATGCAAGGGCAAAAATATTTTGTCATACGTTTTCACAAAAGAACAATACAATCGAGTTAGTACTTGTGCTACAACAAAGCAAATGTGAGAAATGTTGCAAGTGACGCATAAAGGTACCAATCAGGTTCGACAAGAAAGGATTGCTCTTCTAATTCACAAGTATAAAATATTCTAGATGAAGCCTGATGAGACCATAAGTCAGATGTACATGCCTTTCATGGAAATTATAAATCCTATGTTCGCATTTGATAGAACTATAAATGAGAATGAGCAAGTTTGGAAGATTCTTAGATTGCTTCCCAATGAATGGATGTCTAAAGTAATTGCAATTCAAGAAGCTTGTGATCTTAGCAAGATGACTACTGGTGAACTAATTGGATCTCTCACATCCCATGAGATGATATTGCTAAATAAAGATGAACGTTTTGAAGATAAAAACCAGAAAGAATATTATTTTTAATACTAGTTATGATTTTGATTCAAAACTTCAAGAAGATCTTGATGAGGATCAGGTTGAGGATGAAGTCATTTTGATTTCTCGGAGATTAAAGTAAATGATAAACCTCAAAAGAAAATTTCAAAACAACATATCAAAATAAAAAGAACTAATTCAAAAACATAAAGTATCAAGCCATTTCATTGCTACGAATGTAACAAAATCAAACACATAAAACCAGGTTGTTCCCGATTGAGGAAAGATGTAAAATAAGCTAAGGCTAAGATAATGGCAACCATATGGGATGAATTTGATGGTGAACAATTTGACAATGAAGAGAATTTGCTTTATGGTAAATCAAGCAAATACCTCTTTATGTTCTAAGATTTTAGTGATGATATTGTTATTGATGAGTATGTGCAAAAATTACTTAAACTTTATCAAATTCAAGTTAAAAGCTTATTGATAAAAATAAAGTTTTGTAAGATAAAGTGGATTATTTACAGGAAGAACTGGATAGAGCTCATAAAGATAAATTTGAAATACAAATGGCTAAAAATAGAGAGACTCTTGATGTGAATGTGAAAATAAAATGAATGATTGGCCCACTGAAGTAAGTAGCTCATTGAAGAAATAAATTGAAACTACGAGCCATAAAAAATTAAAGAAAAAATGATTGTTGAAGAATGTTGCCATTCTAAGGATAATCTAGGTGAATGTTCTGCGAGTGTTAAGCACACACATATGCCTGTTCCATTTAGAGAAAATTTAGAAACCGCATAAATAAGAAAAATATCAAATTGATTTCAATAAATTCTAGAAAGAATTTCAAACCAATTCAAAAAACCTACTTTACTGTGGTAGACCTAGTCATATCAATTGTAAATGTATGATTGAAAAAGTCATTGGTATCAAGTTTGTTTAGGTAAAAAAATCATTTGCCACTAACCATGAAGGACCTAACATAGTTTAAGGACCTAAAACAAACTAATTTTCTTTTAGGTGCATGCCAAGGAACATTCCCATAAGTAGAAGTAATACTTGGATATCGGATGTTCTAGGCATATGATGGGGGATGCATCTATGTTCCTTAAGCTTAACAATTATCTTGTAGGTTCTCTATGTAGACAATCCAAAAGGATGCACAATAGGTAAATGTACCATTGGTAAGTAGACTAGTACTATTATTGAAATGTTTGGCTTATTGAGGGCCTTAAGAATAACATGCTTAGTATCAGTCAACTATGTGATGAAGGTTATGAGATTAAATTCCATCATACTCACTATGTTATTGAACAAAATGAGAAACTGATTTTAACTACTACCAAGGATAGAAATGTTTCTTGCATAACCGTTGATGATTTAACTTATTAAAATGTGCAGTGTTTAGCTATTTCATATGAAGAATGCTAGAAATGACATAGAAGATTAGGCCACCTAAACATGGAGCTTATATCTCATCTCATAAAGAAAGATTTTGTCTAAGGGGTACCAAAATTTCTCCAAGGACAATATATGTGATGCATGACAAAAGGGGAAGCAAATTCAAATATCTTTCAAACTTAAGAATGAGGTCACAATTTCCAAGCTACTGGAAATTCTACACATTGATCTATTTGGGCTTATGAAAACCACTACCCTTGGGGGCAAAAGATATGTGTTTGTCATAGTAGATGATTATACTTGCTTTACATGGATTCTACTTCTTGCTCATAAAAATGATGCTCTAACTGCTTTTATTTCACTTATTAAAAGGCTTAAAAATGATAAGGGTTTTTTTATTAAGAAAATTTGAAGTGACCATGGAACTGAGTTTGATGAAATAAACTTTTTTTTTGTATAAAAATGAATACATTCATGATTTTTCTACCCTTAAGATTTCCCAACAAAATAGGGTGGTTTAAAGGAAAAATCGAATTTTGCATGAAGTTGCTAAAATGATGCGTAGTGAATATGATATTCCAAAATCCTTTTGGGGTGAGGCTGTAAGTACAACTTATTATGTGTCAAATTGTGTTTTCTTAAGACCTCTTTTAGGAAAAATCCAATATGAATTGTGGCATGATAAAATCCCAAATATTTCTCATTTTTGTGCCTTTGGTTGCAAAAGTTACATTTTTAGTGAAACAGATTACTTGACAAAGTTTGATTCCAAAGTTAATGAAACTATCTTCGTTGGTTACTTAGTGTATAGTAAAGCCTATCATGCATTTAATAAGAGGAAAAGAACAGTTCAAGAATCTATGCATGTTACTTTTGATAAGACTAATCCATCTTGTGCCAAGGGAATCTTGACCAAAGAAATTACAAGATTCAAAGAACTAGTCAGGATTCTAGACCCTAATATATCAATATCAAATCAAGAGGAATCATAATCACTTAAGGAAACAAATCCCATTACTAAACCTAATTATAGTGAATTGGTAGAATGGATTGAACAAAGAACCATGAAATTTAAACATGCTTCTAGTCACCCTATAGACATAATCATTATAGATCTTCTAGTTGGAATAACTATCAGATCCAATGCTAGATAAGTTCTACCAAATGAATCCAATGGTGTCCTCATTTTGATGGTTGAGCTTAAAGATGTCAAAAAGGTACTAAGAGATCTATTTTGGAGGTAATGAAGGAAGAACTAGCTTAGTTTGAAAAGAATGAAGTCTAAAAGCTGGTAGAATAACTATCAAACCATCCAATTGTTGGTAACATGTAGGTGTTCAGAAATAAGCTAGATGAAATTGGTGAAATTAGTATGAATAAAGCTAGATTGGTTGCAAAAGGCTACACTCAATAAGAGGACGTTGACTATAATGAAACGTTTGCTCCAGTTGTAAGGTTAGAATAAATTAAAATACATCTTACCTTTGCATCTCATAAAAAGTTTATGTTCTATCAAATGGATGTAAAAAGTACTTTTCTAAATGGATTCATAATGAAGAAGTTTATGTTAGGAAACCCCCTCAGTTTCAAAAATCAAAATTTTTCTCTTCATGTTTTTAAACTAACTAAGGCTTTGTATAGACTAATACAAGCCTCTAGGGCTTCGTATGATCTATTGAGTAATATTCTACACAAATAATGATTTTTCTATTAAAATCTTAGACACCACACTATTCACCAAGCACCAAGAAAATGTTTCTTTTATTATTCAAATTTATGCCTATGACTTTGTTTTTGGTGCTACTAATGATTTGCTTTGTCAAGAATTTGTTGAGAAAATGAAACAAGAATTTGAAATGAGCTTAGTGGGAGAGCTCAACTTCTTTTTGGAACTTCAAGCGAAATAAACTCCAAAAAAGTACATTTATCTCACAAGAAAAGTATACAAAATAGCTTCTAAGAAAGTTCAGAATGAGATTGGAACTTGATGAGGATGGTGAAAGTGTAGACAAAAAAGTTTGCAGTGGTATGATTGGTAGTTTACTTTATTTACCTATTGGCCATCCAAATATTATGTTCTCAACATGCTTACGTGCTAGATTCTAGTCTAACCCAAAGGAATACCATTTAAATGCTATTAAAATAATATTGAGATAGCTTAAGGGAATATTTAACTATGGTTTATGGTATCCACATTCTAAATCTTTTAATTTTGTAAGCTATTCTAATGTAGATTATGTTCATTGTAAGATAGATAGGAAAAGTACTAGTGGTGGTTATCAACTGCCAAAAAATTGTCTGGTTTAATGGTGCAGTAAGAAGTAGAGCATAGTTCCATTATCTACTACTGAGGCAGAATACATGGTCTTAGGAAATTGCTACACACAGGTATTAAGGATGAAGCTTAGTTTACATAATTTTAGTATTAATGTGCCTTGGATGCCTATCTTTTGTGATAGTTCCAGGGTTATTAGCATTTCTAAAAATCCAGTGCTGCATTCACCCACGAAACATATTGAAATTAAGCATAATTTCTTAAGTGATCATTTAAATAAAGGTGATATTTTAATTAATTTTGTTTATATTGAAAATCAACTTGCATATATTTTTACTAATGCATTGAAGGAAAGGAAATTTATTGATATGAGAAATAAATTACAAATAAAATCAAAATGTGATTTGGCGGGTCAAATAAATCATGATTAAGTTTGGTAGTTATTCTCTCTTTGAAAACTGCCTAATATTATGTTCAATTTGCCATCATCATTACCATTTTTGTTTCAAAATTTTTTGGCCATTATGAAGATTAACTAATCCACTTTCCAAAATCTTGTTTTTCCTCTTTTCTTTTATTTCTCACACTTCTCATTTTCCTCTCCAGCATGAAAAGTTTTTCAAATGATGCTTATTCTCATCTTTCTCTCAAACTCCTCAATTTTACTCAAAAAATGCCGAAGAGAGAAGGCTCTCATTCTATTGATCATCCTTTCTTGAAGAAAAAGAAATGTTCTTCTTCCTCTTCTAAACCCATTCCTCTCAAGGTGTCTAAAGCCCTCTCTTCTACTAAAATGGTATGATGATTCTAGTTCTAATGTAGAAAAGTCTTTTTCCTCTGGTAAAACTGAAAATTTTAGGCTTTGGGGAACTTGATATTAAGGATAACCCTGTAGGTTCTCCTAAAAGACCAAGTGGTATAAATGAGGGTCTGTAAAGCCCTAAGTCCTTTGTTCTAATTAATCCTAAAAAAGTTACTTACTGGAACTTCGATAAGGTTCCTTCATCTCTTAAGTTCCATTATGTTGAAGCTGAAATATATTTTGTCAAAAAATTTTCGATCGAAACTTTAATAGGGAAAAAGCTATTAATTTTGATTCCCTACTAAAATCTCATGCCATTGAAACTTGTGTGCAATTTGAAATGGAACAATTTTATGAAACTGGAAGAAAGGTCATATCCATATCTTGTGAAGTTGTTTTACTCAAACTTGACCTTTATTGAGTTTGCTAATAATGTTTAAATTGAATCATATGTGTTCGGAAAAATGATTGTACTATCTCCATCAAAACTGAATTTTCTACTTGATCTTCTTGATGAAGGTACTAAAATTTTCAATTTTAGAGACTTGTCTAATGTTGATATTTCATATGATGAAATTATCAAAATGTTTTGGGGAGGTAAACAATATGCTCTATCTAGTGTGGTTGCTTTGAACATATTGAAAATTAAACATATTCTATTTCATAAAATGCTTAGTTGTATTGTTTTCTCCTCTCCAGTACTAGTGGTGGTCATTCTACTGACCTAAATTCTAGGAGTCTCTATGTGATGGCTAAGGTTGTTAGATAAGAACCAGTCAATATTAGTTTTATAATTATAAAACACATGGTTTATTTATTCTCCCATCAAGCCAAAACCTTCCTTACTCCATGATTGTTACTCATATTTTTAAGCATGAAGGAGTTTTCTTATTGAATGCTTGGATTGAGAGGGAACATGACCATAAATATGGGACCTTGCTAACCTTAGAAAAATGAAAAATCAATATACTGAGGATGATATATGGTTTAGAGATATTGGTAAAGCCCCTAGTAATATCAAGCTTTATCCCTGTGAAGTTAAAAAACTAGTGGTAGTTATCTTAGAATCTGAATCTAGCTCAATTTGTACCACTCCTATTAAAACACCAAAAAAGCCCTAGGGAAATCTGGTAAAAGACTCAAAGCTAAGGTGGATGATCTTAATAATGTTGAGACTTTTGCTGGCCGTTTGGAAACTCTTGTTGATTCCATGGATTATAAACTGGAGCATCTTATTTGCAAATCAAGTTGAAACCATGCTAGCATTTTCACCTGAAAAGAAAGTTAAAGCTTATCCGAATGCTTTTAGGCCTCTTTTGATGATGAAGGGGGGAAGATTGAAAATTTCCGAACTTTAAACTTTTATCTATCTGCTTGAACTTATTTACCTTTATTTGTCTACTAGAACTTATTTCTATTACTAGGCATATTTCTACCTACTTGGAATGATGAAAAATTTTTATGGGGCTTGCAAATTCTTAAAATTCTGGATGTTTAATTTTGATGATTAGGCCTATTATATGAATAAATGATTTCTATTATCTGGTATCTACTGGTATTTGTTGTTTTTATAGCACATAGACAGGGGGGCACAAGTTGCTCTCAGATTTTTGAATTGCAATCAGACTGAGGGAGCACAAGCTAGCAAAACTATGCATATAAATAGGGGGAGCTTAGGTGATATCCTTTCTCTCTATTCACGACATCATCAAATTGGGGGAGATTTCTGACCTTTTGATGATTTATATTGTCTTGATTATGACAAATTACATTTCTAAAATAACGTGCTAATTGCATACAATTAAATTGTGAGTATCTTTCCATATTATTTGCTAGAATTTGTCTATGCACTAGAATTTACTTTCCATAATTAAAAAATCTCTTAATGATTCTAGCTTGATTCACATCTCTATAATTTACAAAAGAAATCATTCTTGCTAAACTTATTGATATATTTGCAATTTATGGTACTAATGCATGTTTACTATAATATGTTGTTTCCTTATTTGACTCTAACAGATACTTACCTAATTAAGGATTTACAGCCATTGAATATAAGCTTATAATTAGGAAAATATGCAGCAATAATCTATCTGAATCACTTAGTCAGGCAAAGATCTTTGTTAAATGTCTTGGGGAGTTTTGTGATACTCCCATTTGTGTTTTGTGCTTAAGTGTTGATAATTTATTGCTCTACGTGTGTTTTTAAGGGACTTTGTGCTGAAGAAAGTTGAGGGGAGCTTGCCTTTGATAGATCTTGGAGAGATGAAGACAAGACGGTTTGTGTCTTGACGGACCTAGTGGTGAAGAGGGATGGGAGTCATACTTACTCTTAAGGGACCCCATGAAGAGAACAAATCAAAAGTTGTTCTAAGGACCTCTAGGTGAAGAAACTAGTAGAGCTGTACAATCTGGAATCTTCTGTAGTGTTCTTGGTTATGGTTTAGAAAGAGAGCTAGAGTTTGCCGTACGTAGTGGTAGCAACTCGTGCATTAGTCCATAGAGGTTGTGCAAGTGAAACTAGCAGAAGTTCCCTGGGCCTATTCACAACACAACTTGTTTGTAGTACTCTAGAATCTACCTTATCTCATATGGGATTCCAATTTAGCTCTTTGTGAAGAGCTGGATTTTGCCCTGCTAGGGTGTTTTTGACCTTTTACTTTTATTTTGTCAAATTACTATGTTTACTTGTAAAATATTCGAATATCTTAATTGATTTGATAGGTTCCAAATCCTAAGTGAAAACTTAGATAGAGGAGTAGGCATAGCTAAACCTCTATAAATACTACTATCCATTACTTCTATTTTTTACTATTTTATTTATCGCTAGTTTGACTAGTTGTTTAATTGGTATTTACAAATTCCAATTAATGACTAAAATTATTTTCTACAAAAGACTTAAACCATTTTGACTGACCAAAAAGTATTTAACTAATAAACTTCTACTGCGTTAAAATTCCTTAGGCTTAATTCACCCCCCCTCTTAGGCTTACAATCATTCTCACATGTATAATGAGATAATAATCACTATATATAGAGAGAGAGAGAGAGACAGAGAGAGAGAGAAAGTGTGTGTGTTTGATTTCTTTTTCAAACATCTATATGTTTTAGTCCTTTAGAGAAAAATAATTTGAACAAATGAATGACATTATGATAAACTTTAAAAAATAATAAAGTATACAATCATGAGGATACGAAAACTAGAACAAACAAGTATTATGCACAAAATAGATTCAAAAAGTGCAACTAATTAAACAACTTGAGGACAAACATAGTTGGATTTCCTTTTTTTTTCTCCCAAGAATAATGCATGTATATATTTGGGCTATATCATAAAGTCAATAAAGAGCACTACTGATTCCATGCACATACTTGTAGTTGATACAAAATGTTAAAGTCTAAGTAGTACTATTCAAAATTAATTTCACAACTTAAGATAGAAATTACAATAGGCAACGAAGTGAAATATTATTTCTAATATAATGTTATGTTTTCATAGAGTGTAACACAAGTTTAACAAGCAAAATAAAGCATTAAAATAGGATGCCTCGAGTGTACTTGTGTTGTTTAAATTTGAAGCATAAATTTAAAAACATCAAATTACATAAGCATATAATATATGGAGAAATTATAATACCTCAAGATTGTCATGCAACTAAACAAAAACTACAAAGATGTAATAGAAGTATGAAATAAATCAAGAAAACAAGAATTCCTACTTGGATCATTTAGTGCAACTACGACAAATATTTGAGTCAAGGGCTATTGCTCCAACAGTGTTTTTAAGGCTTTATTTATCCCTGTATGGTGCCAAAGGTCTTTGACAAACACTCCCAAAATATAATGACTCTTCTTGATGAAAGATAACACTCTAATTAACCATAATAGTGAATTAAATCAACTTAAAACTCTTTCTATAAAATAATTAGTGAAATGTGGAAGTTTGCAATGTAATGCTCAAACAAATACTAGCACATTTTTCTCTTATTTGGTTAGGCTATAGGGCTCCTATTTACAGTTGTACAACGCAAGCTTATTGATGAGACATGATTCTTAACTAAGGATCATGATTCCTTTTTTTAAGAACATAACTAATGGATAAAATAACATTAAAATAGAGTCACAACTGCACTGAAGAGTTAAGAGGTCAAAGTTAAAGAGCTCTTGAGCTAACTTTCTATAGAGGTGTGTCAATTGACACACTTGCAAATTAAAAATTAAATTTTTATTATTTATTTGATACACTTGCATCATTGTTTCCAATGTTGGATAGACTTATTTCTACCTACTATGACGTCCTTCATTATTTCTCACTTTAAGCTTAATTTTCTTATTGAATTATTTAATTTTGGCATAAAAATAAAGGTATCTTTTCTAAAAGTTCCAAATCCCATTTTCTCTTTAATAGTTAGTCCTCACCACCATGTTTCTAGTTTTAACACCCCAATATAACCTTGTATTTTGACTTCACGATCCAACCAAATTTCTTATTTTTTTTCTTTTTTTAATGCTTAGCTGCGAAAGCCCCCCCTTTCTCTTCCTTTCTATTGCAACTCACTCCAGCTAATTATTTCAACCTGAAGAATCCTATAATCAATAGTCTCATTTTTCACATTTTATTGTGTGTTAGAGCTTGTATAATCTTAGGGAATAGTGGAAATGAGGTTAGTCTTCATCAATTTGAGCTTAAAAAAGATGTCTTTGAGTGGCAAATATATTTAAACTCAACTATTAGGAAGTTGTGTTTATAATGGGGAACTCTACGCTTTGTCAATTTATGGAAGTATGGGTTTTATAGAGTTGTTATTTTAAATTGAGAAAAAATGGTTTGGAATTAGACCTAGATTCAATACTTTGCAATATTTCACTTCATATCAAAAAATATATGTCACTTTGATTGATTATGACGTTTTCAATATGGTTCAATTGCATAGGTGCCTAAAAATGGCCATTGTTGATATGATGGTCATTTGGAAAAATGAACCGAATGGACATGGAAGGAAAATCAACTATATGTATTGGTAAGTGCTTCATGTTTTCATATTTGTATTGCATTAATTCTTCAGTATACTTTCGTAGTGTTACAATTAGTATCTAATTGTTATATGTCCTGTTTCTTTTATAAGATGCTTTATTTATGCATTATCAAACTTAGTAGGTTAATGCTTAGTACCGAATTATGCAATTTAGTACTTCCACACTAATACTACAACATTTTTGCTTAATTTGCATACTTTATTGCATATTTGTATTTGTATTACCTTTTGTCATTACTTATTAAATTATATCATGATTGATTCTATTTCTCTACAATAAGAAAAAATGGATGCAAGAAGCAAAAGAAATAAAAGAAGTTGGATTAGAAAAAAACCGTGTACGTGTGCTTATGATAGTAGCTAATTTTGTTCTTATATGGAGAATGTGTTAAGTTGAAGTATTTGTTTTGTACTATATTATGAATTGGAGAAATTATATAACATTATTTGTATTGTATGGTTCATAATATATGGACATGTATTATCATTTTAATATGGAAAGAATCATGAACGAGTATTATGTTCAACTATTGGGAAGATTTATGTTTAGAGCTCTTGTCCAGATTTTTTTTTCATTTTATCAGAAAGATAATACCTTATGTCATCGAAGTAATACTTCATTTTGGTGTATATATATATACTTGACTGCAACAGCATAATATGTTATATTCAGCATTTAGTATTGCATTAGAATAATTATATATTGGTTAGGAATACAAACTAGTAATGGTAAATTGCTTCATTTGGAAGTCAACGTTACAAGGAGAAATAGGTTTTTGTGGCTATAATAAAATGTGCACAATACAGAAAACTAATACCTAGTTTCATCAAAATAATACTTCAATTTGCAGTAGAATACTTGATTTCAGAATAGCAATACCTTGTCTCTAACATTTAATACTACAATAAAGTGATTCGATTCTTATTAGTTGCACGGCCTGATTTGCCTCAACTTACTAATGAAACTACAAATAAGACCGTCTAAAAATAATAAAAATCATATTTTTTTTATTTAATGGTTGGGTTACACAAGTGTTAAAATACGAACTACTAGTGTGAAACACCATCATAGGTGGTGGAATACTTTGTTTGGAAGAAATGAAGTCAACATTGTAAGGGAGAATAGGTTTTTGAGGTTATATCAACATAAAAAGGTGTAAAATACTTAAATTTGGCAATTTTTAAAATGCGTATAGTTGATTTTGGATAATAGAAAATTAATACCTGGTTTCAGCAAAATAATACTTCTTTTTTGTAGTAGAATACTTGATTTTAGAATAACAATGCCTCTTCTTCAGCATTTTGGTTTCAGCAAAATAATACTTCATTTTTGTAGTAGAATACTTGATTTTAGAATAACAATGCCTCTTATTCAGCATTTAGTATTGTAGTTAAGTAATTCAATACTTATTAATTGCCTAGACTGATTTGCCTCAACTTACTAGTGAAACTACATATAAGACCATCCAAAATGGATAAAAATGATTTTTTCTTCATTTAATGGTTGGGATACACATGTGTTAAAATGGTTGGAAATACGAACTACTAGTATGAAGCATCATCATAAGTGGTAAAGTGCTTTATTTGGAAGTTAATATTATATGGAAAGACAGTTTGTTGGGGCTTACCAACATAAAAATGTATAAAATACTTTAATTAAAATAATTTTTAAAATGTGTACAATTGATATAGGATAATAGAAAACTAATACTTAGTTTCAACAAAATAATACTTTAGTTTTGCAGTAGAATACTTGATTCAGAAGAACAATACATCCTCTTCAACATTTAGTACTGTAGTAAAGTGATTCGATATTTATTAGCTACATTATCCTAATTTGCCTCATCTTACTAGTGAAATAACATATAAGAACATCTGAAAATAATAAAATCATATTTTGTTCATTTAATGGTTAGGAGACGTTCGTGTCAAAATGTTTGGCAACTCGAACTTCTAGTGTAAAGTACCATCATAGGCAATAAAATGTTTCATTTGAAAGTCAACATTTTAAGGAGAAATAGGATTTCGTGGCTATGCCAACATCAAAATGTCTAAAATACTTAAATTGAATGACCATTAAAATGTGTATAATTGATATTAGATAACAAAAAAGTAATACCTAGTTTCAGCAAAATAATACTTCATTTTTGTAGTAGAGTACTTGACATTTTCTTATTTTTGAACTAATTTTCCACCATTCTGTGTGTTGTCGAAGCTAGAAGGGTTTGTATTTTCGCCTCTCAATTGCATAGCCTATTAGGTAAGTTTCATAATTTTTTATTCTATTATTTTTGTATTGAAATACTGAAAGAACTTGCAAACATTTTTGTTGACTCCTTGTTTTATCATGGTTTTAATTATTTTAGACTTGATTTTGATATACTTAAGTCATCCACAGTCTGTCTCTTCTTTTATTAAATACACCCCCTAACATAAGTTTTTTTGTATTTGAATATTGTTAATTTATACTTCATTTGTTGTTTCTATTATATATTTCAATTATCAATTATCTGATTTTAGTAATTATATAATTCATATAAGGTGTAGAATACATTAGTTGTTTATAACTGAATTTTAGGGGTATTATCTGATTTATAGTGTATATGAAGTGTATAATACGATTAGCATTATTTTCAAATAATATGGTAGCAAAATTCAAACTTTTAGTATTTAAATTGCAAGTTGGAGTATCTCCAATTTAGTATTATGTTCCCAAATTGTGAGTTGTAGTACAAAAAATTTTCAATTCAGTATTTCGTGCAAGTTTTTTTGGTACAAAAATTCAAGCTTTCAAAATTTAAATTATGAGTTACAGTAGACAAAGCCTCCAATTCAGTATTCTATGCAAGTTTTTTGGGTACAAAAATTCAAACTTCCAATATTTAAATTATGAGTTGAGTATATAAAACCTCCAATTTAGTATTCTGTGCAAAAATATTTTGGTACAAAAATTCAAACTTTGGGCATTTATATTGTGAGTTGAAGTATCAAAACCCCCAATATAGTATTTATGTAGTTATGTATGCCTACCTTGTTTGCAGAAATAGTAGCCAAAACTCGGGGACCTGTATGCCAAACCACCAAAGGTAATAGAGATTCAAAGCTATATTCTCGGTGCTTTCTTGGGTACTTTAAAAATGTTATGAATGAGTTGGATGGTAAGATGAGCCTTAGTAAATTGAGTAAATTGAGCAATGATAGTGTTATTAGATTTAAAGCTCTTTGAAGGAAGTTTGATATTAGGTCTTGTTCTTTTATTTTTTTGGAATGATATTAGGCTTTCTTTTATTGAAGGGACTTTTCTATTATTATGGGGTTGCAGCACATGGGCAACCTTTGAATTTTGATATAATGATAGAGTCCAAAAGTATAAAAAGATTATTTGAAGAAAAAAAATAAGAATGTCATTCAATTATATATTTGTAAATAGTTGAAATATTGGCAGAAAAACCCAATGATCAGGATATAGATGATTTTGTTAGGATATATGTACTATTAGTTTTCAACTATATTTTTTTTAACTAATGACTATTTGACACCTAGTTCCCTTTGCCATACATGAGCAATTTATCTTCATTAGCCTTTATGCACGGGGAGTTGGTGCATTTAATTTTTTGCATGTTGAGATTTTGTTGCATCTAGGAGGTGAAATGAGAAAAGGTCCAAGAAAAGAATACTTTGATCAATGTAGTATTAGCTTAATGGTAAGTTAATGGCATTGATATTGTTAATATATTTTGTTATTATTGTTGAGTGACTATAACACTGCATAATTCTTTTGTTGAATGACAAACTTGAGTTTATGAGCATATTCCTTGCTTGGGAATGATAAATTCATTGTGTTCATTTCTCATTTCCTTCAATGGTGTGAGAGTAGGATCTACATGAATGTTGCTGATGCAGAAGAAAATTTCAAAATGATTACCAGAAATATGGTAATGACTTCTATTCCGTATCTTTGTTGTCGTAATAGTTTGGTGTATGTGTAAAATTAAAAACTAAATTGTAGAGTTTTATTTGAACAAGTTCTTCATATTTGTCCATTCCTCGATGAGGAGAAATTGATGTTACGAATACATCACAGAACACCAACCTTTGATGTGTATGGTTTGTGAGAAATGTTGAATCAAAAACAAAACTAAAAGAAAGACTTTTCTATATTGAGAATAAAGGATTTGCTATTGTAGTTGAGGCTGAGGAGGAGAAAGACGAAGAGAAAGTGAAAGAAAAAAATGTGAGAGAAAACGTAGGAAGAGAGTTAATTTGAAGAAAATATTTTTGTTAGGGGGTTGAGTGGAGGATTTTTTATTGTTTCAATTTAAGTGAGGATTGTTTTTTTCCTTTCCACTCAAGTGCAGAGTAAACTCAAAAAAACCAAAAGAAAAAAAAAAGAAAATACTTTGACTAGAATTGGAGATAAATAAAATTAAAATGGGGACTAATTCCTAAATTTTAAGTAGTTTTAGCTACTTTTCCCCAATTAACCATATAAATAACTTTGCCAAAATTTCATAGTTAAATCTAATAACAACTAGACACTGAATATGATAGCTATTTCGACTAAAAATAAGTTGTGGGATTGAGTTTTAGGTGACCTTAATTATCTCAAAATTAGAGAATGATCTTTGACAGGTATGGAAAAAATATTAGGGTTCTATGCTAAAAGTCCTAAAATTAGAAAATAATAGAGGAAATATTAAATGCAAAGTCATTGCCTATAATTAGAGATATCAACTAATGGGAAGAACATAAACATGCATCAAAAACCATTTTTTTCCCTAACTTGTGTGAAACAATAAAAATAATTTAATTGAGCAAATTATTGTTACAATAGCAGTTGTAATATGCAAGAAAATTAAACTAAAGGAACATGACAATTTACATGGAAAACCTCCCTTAATGTGAGTGAGTAAAAAACCCCAAGACCGAAGTTCAGAAAAACTCCACTATGATCAAATTAAAGGTACAAAAATTCTTATCTAATATTACACTGAATTACTTTGCAATATCAAGTCATCACTAAAAATGTCTCAAATCATCAATAAGAACAAAGAAAACAAGAAAAATTGAAAAATATTACTAAAATCATACCATGAGTACATGATTTTTCTAGGCAATTTAGAGACATTGAAATGCAATCTTCACTGATGAAAATGAATAACAATGAGTGAGGAATTTCCATTTAAAATTTTAGCCCTATTAGAGAAGTTTAACCTTGAGATAATCATGTGTTTCACAAAAATTGGACAAAGCTAAAAATACCCTTGAATTTCACTCTAGATCTCTCCTCGCATGACCTTATTGCAACAAAAGTTTGTATATATATATATATATATATATACATACTAAAGTGAGTAATCTTAGTAACAATTGGTTTATATCCTCCACAAAGGAGTGATCTAACCTAACAAATCTTCCTTTTATGATGAAGTGGAGGAGCTTGCTATTCCCATGGTCAAGCAACATGCATCGAGCTTCCCCTTTTGTTAATGCATTAGTTTAAGATTAGCATCATTATCATCTATATGAATTTCTCTAGCTCTGAAAATTTTGAATTCTAGACATACATTGTTGTGCTTTGATTTTGCATGAAACTAGAATTTTTACCAAAGTGAATAGGACTTCAAATAATTACAAGTTAAGCTCTAGAAGAGCATTCGTCACCTATAATAACTCCTTGCAATCTTTTATTGCTATATGAATTGTACTTCTGAAGTTGACACTATGTACTAATATTGATCATGCCATGTTTGAAATTATCCCTAACCTTGTCATGTACAAAGGCAATGTAAAGCTAAACTTTTTAAAGCTCTAGAGATCTAAGAAATCTAATTGAAAATGGTTTCATGTTACTGATAATACATTATTCGGTGCAAGTGTTTTATAAGAGGATTTTGTAGGGAAATGAGATAGATTTGGATTAATCTCCAAATCACTGAAGTTAAAGCATAAACATATGAGTGCAGGGTCGAACCTGCAACCACATGAAGCACATTAAGCTTGTAAAGTTGAGTATTAACTAAGACCCTTCAATGCTTAAGTCAGAATAAGCATTGTAGAGATAATAAAGTCATAAACTTGTTAGGAGATTAACTATATAGAGAGCATAATTGAGATAAATGGTGAATTAGGGTATTTATAGAGAGTTCCTAAGACTGAAAATTTTGTACAATCCCTATAAGAATGAATACCTCCTTTAGGATTATAGGGCTAAAGTAGGTCTTTTGACTCTAATGGATGATCAAGTGGGATGTGGGCGCTCAAAATAGTACACAATTACCATTCTCTATTAGAAATGATTGCCTTGGTGCATTTAATGTAGAGGAGATAAATTGACTATTATAATTAATGTGAAGGAGATAGAATATTCAAAACCCTGAAGTGTATTAATGTGGTAGCCTACACCCAATGGACAAACTAAGGTCAGTCTTGAGGTGAGAGGTTGATCTAAAGACAATTGCCTCTTTAAGAAAGCATCTTTATTCTATTGACTTTTAAAAAGCAGCTCAAACTAAGGATGATCAACCTTAGGAGTTTATTATGGTGTTCATAATTGTCCTCCCTAAGTTTTCTTTTCCCTTTTTTCTAGCTTTCATGAGGTTGAATGGACTTATCAGATTTCATAAGGTCGGATTGACTTTTGATATCAGTTATACTTTAATTTAAGTTCCCTAGAAAATTGCACTTAAGTAAGTACAAAAAAATGTTTACCCGACTTCCCAATGATGTACAAGTATAAATAAAATATGAACTTTCACATGTGTTAGCAAAACCTTTAAAGAAAAAAAATATTAATCATATTTATTTGGAGATGGCGATAACTAGGTGAAGTTTGATAAGTACACAACATGATATCTTATCTTCTCCTATTCAGTGTCAGTGTATACGTAGGACATCAATAAAATTGTATTTGTTGTTCAATCATATTTTTGTGGCAAAGAGAATCATGCCACCAAGAACAAGTAAAATTGAAAATCTTAATATAGTTGGTTAATTTATTTACCATACTTTTGGTATAAAAAATATCATCAGTTCATTTATTTACCACACTTGTAATAAAAAGTATCTCGTGCCTCATATTTGTTTATAGTTTCAATAGAAATATAATTTCATGAAAGTAGAGTTTTTTTATAACATTTTATATTTAAATTTTAGTTTATTTTTTAAATTTGTAATATATATATTTATATGTATACATAAACACCTTATATTGGGAATATTTCTAGTTTCACTATTAAAAAAGTGAAACTCAATCACTAACAATTTAAGTGGTATTTAGTAAACACTTAAGTCAGTCACCAGCACCCTCATTAGTTACTAACCAATGCCCCTTGAGCATTCAAGCACTTGATGTATTGCTTGTACAATAACTTATTAACTACTAAGCTAAATATATTTTCATGTATTATTTTCTACAACATAATATATATGGCATATAAAAATCAAAACACAATTATAATTAACATTTTGAATTGCTACTGATAGGGTTAAACATATCGAGCCTAATTCTACCGACCCAACGTTGAACCCTAGGCCTAAAACATTAGATGGGCATAACTACAAAAACTAAGTAGAGCTTTGCTGATAAGGTTGACCTCAAATAAGGTCAATAGACCATAAACTGACCCCTTAATCCCATAATCACCATGGCCAAAAATCCTCTCAACCATACGAGGTCGACTAGTGAAGCTAATCAAGTTATCTCCGGGTCATAGCTGCATTGATTGTAGCATTGTCCACCAGTCATGTCCACATTTAATGCCATCGAATTACCATACTATCCACATTAATGACTCCATCAGCTAGTCACCTCTACATTAATTACAGTAAGTGCGCCACTAGACTTGTCAAAAGCATGGTGACCAGCTAACCTTAAAATGATGCTTGAACCCCTTATGTGAAGGAAATGAACTTCACTGTGTAGTAGGGAGAATATGGTCATTTCAACCTCACCATTTCCTTGAGGCATCAAACACTATAAATACCCTTATTTTAGGTTCAAAGGTATGATTTTCACTCTCTTCTAAGACCTCACTCTGCTCATTTAATTTTTGGTTAAGTTATCACTAATTTAAGCATTGGATGACCTTAGTAGAGGGTCTACTCGGCTAGCTTGATGTTTATTCCCTAGTTGTAAGACTCAACTCACCTTTCATTGCCATGTTTCAAGCCATAGGCTATTTTTCTGGTTCCCACTTTACTAGCTCACCAGAATTACCTCAAAAAGAAAAATCATAATTTAGTGCAGTTCATGGGAAATTGAGTTAACAGCCAAGAAAATGGGGAACACCAAGCGAGTTACTTTAGAAAAATAGAGCAAACGATGATCCCCACTACCACCATCACCACCACCTTAACAAATACTAAAAGAGGTAGGCCCAAGCTTACAATCGGACCAAGTGATAACACTAACCATTCTGTAGCTTAGATAAATAAAAAGTGATCAAATTTCTGCCCAATTGTTAACACAACTCTAGATAGCATTCTTGAGGTACAACAACTAGCCTACACTTGCAGCAAGTGCCACCCCTCACCCATTAAAGCATGAGGACATACCAGTACAGGAAAAAAAAGGTAAAAGGGTGTATGACCTTGAACTAGCCGTCATGAGGTCAACTTAGGATATTTCCCCCATGAAAGAATCCATCATTATCCCCAAGAAGAAATAGCAGAGTTTGTTTACCATATGGCCTGACCCTATCGAGCCCAATAGCACAAAAGGCTCGAGCGCCCTAGGCCTTAACTGAGCTCATTGTAAATAGATCAAGAAGAATGGGAAAAAGTTTCATACCAAATTTAATAGTCAAACAAACAAGTAGAGGAAATTTCCAAGCTAAACTCTGACAAAAACTTGCAGCTCAAAATTGTCCCTTAACTTCGCTGGAATAGAGAATCACTATTTATTCAATAAATAATCAAGGAATGCATAGTGACTAATGAAAAAATCCCCACTTGCTTTCCCAGATATGATAGATCCACCAACCTAAATGAACACCTCTTGCAATTCGAACATATGATGCAATTCCATGGGTGCAATTATCATATTCATGTCAAGATGCTAATCATGACGTTCTAAGGGATAGCCTTTGAATGATATGTAAAACTAGAGCCAGCCTCACTATTTTTCTATGATCAGCTATACGATAAATTCGTGCACAAGTTTGCTAGTAGAAAAAAAGCTAAACTCCCACACACACACCTTTATACAGTTAAGCAAAATGATGGTATATCCCTTAGAGATTCTTTACTTGGTTCCACACTGAAGTATTGAAAATAATAATGCTAGAATTGAATTCTTGATCGATGTCCTTTTCCTCAGACTTAAACATAAGGTATGTGCTAATGCATTAGTCAGGGAGAGACCAAGAACAATGGAACAATTATTCAACCTGGTAGAATGGTATTTGACTTGAAAGGACATAAATAGGATGAAATATGGAGGCTATGAGCCAGAAAAAAAAATAACGAATGAAAAGACAAGAAAGACAAGTAGCAAAATGATGGCAACCAATCTCCCATTAGGAGATTCCACCACTGCAATCCTTTCAACACACCGAGGCAAGAGGTCCTCTTTGCAATTTGGAATGACAACCTCTTAACAAAACTAAAAAAAATTTATGAAATAGTTGACATGAAGAATTGCCATTTTCACAAACAAACAAACCATAATATGGAAGATTATATCCAATTACATGATGAGATAGAGCATCTCATTTGGCAAGGACATATTGAGAAATACATTGACTAGAGAGGTCAAAAAGCTAAGGGCTAAAATGACCAAACTCTCTGTAGAGAAAGGTCAAGAAGCTCAAAGAGGGATGATAAAGGAAAAAAGAAAATGGAGGTTGAAAATCAACGCTCAAAGGGGTGATTGATACAATAGTTGGAGGCCTAACAAGTAGGACTCCAATATTATAAGAAAGTAAGTCCAGAAAAAATTGGAATCATCAAAAACAAGTTAACAAGCACAATTTATCAAGTCTCCAAAAGTGTTAAGCCCATTTCTTTTTTAGACTCCAACCTCACTCATGTTAGATAGCAAGGAATAGACAGCAAGTTAGATTGCCTATTAGTAGTCATTATTGAAATTGAAAACTTTGAGGTCAGAAAGATCTTAATCACCAATGGCTGCTCATCAAACATCATTTTTTTGTCAACTATCCACAAGATGGACATAGGCCAATTGAAGTTTGAGCAAGCTAGTACCAAACATGTGGGCTTTGGCAATGCAAACATCATCCCAATTGGCTCAGTAACATTATCTATATCTTTTAGCACTACATCGCAAAAAGAACCCTGATAATCAACTACTTGGTAGTCAACGCACCTTTGCATATAATGCAATAATTGGGAGACTAGTCCTAAATGATTTAATATAATGTTAAGGAAGCCTGGCACAACTACATTATTTTAGTCGAAACAAACAACTAGAAAGTTCAAAATTGAAGCCCTCAAGGGATATCCCAATAATAGAACCTAAGATGATGTAGATGACCAAAAAGAGAAAGCGTGAGGAGACTAAGGTCGAGCTAGTAGAACAGTTTAAAATAATAGAATTAAAGTCTAGCAACACCTATATGACCACAAGGATTGGCACTAATTTGTACAGTAACATAGAGTGTAAGCTAGTCAATTTTCTTTAGAAGAATGTTGATGTTTTTACTTGAAGTGTAGTTGACATTTAGGGAATTGATCGTTAAGTTATTGTCCACCACCTCAATATGTACCCTTCCTACAAGTTGAATAGAAAACTAGAATCTTCAATGTGGAAAAATGCCAAATCATAGAGAAAGAGGTTAACAAACACTTATGGATAGGATACATTATAGAAATCCAATTCCCTAATTGGTTGTATAATGTAGTTCTTATCCCTAAAAATAAAGGCAAATGGAGAATATGTAATAATTTCATGGGTTTGAATAAAGCATACCATAAGGACCTTTATCCACTGCCTCGAATAGATTTATTGGTGGACTCAACCGCATGTTGTGATCTATTAAGCATGATGGATGCCTCCTAAGGATATTGCCAAACTTTTATGGCCTTGGAGGATAGGGACAAGACCTTTTTTGTGGATCCCAATGGTCTATACTACTTTTCAGTAATGTCGTTTGGTCTTTAAAATACAAGTGCAACCTACCAAAGATTGGTAAACTTCATGTTTAAAAATGAGGTAGGTCAAACAATAAACGTTTATGTGGATAATATGATTATCAAATCTAAAAAGAAATTGCTCACTTGGTAGATCTCGACCATACTTTCTCCATATTAAGAGCCTTTGAGATGAACCTAAATCCAAATAAATATAAGTTGGGGTTAGAGGTGATAAGCTCCTCGAATACATGGTCAACCAGAGAGGCATTGAGGTAAACTTGCAAAAGATTCAAGTAATTCAAGATATCTCACCACCCAAAATAATAAGGAAAGTTCAAAGGCTAGTCGATTCATTACCCAGCTTGTAGATAAAAGTTTTTCATTTTTTAAGATCTTTATAAATATGAGAAAATTCTAGTAGACGGAGGAATGTGATCAAGCCTTAGCTAACTTGAAACACTACTTGTCTAACCTTCCATTACTAGCCGAACCATCTATCGGGGAGGTATTGTACTTATATCTTATAGTCATGACAATAGCAATTAATTCAGCTTTTGTATCATTGGACCACAGCATGCACCACTCGGTCTACTATATTAAGAAAGATTTGCAAGATCTTGAACATAATTACCTAAAAATCAAGAAGTTTACACTCACCATAATTATAGTGAAAAAAATATTGAGACCCTATTTTCATTCCCATTTCATTATCGTTCTAACAAACTAACCCCTCAAACATATCGTCTAGTAGGTTAACTAAATGGGCTATAGAGTTAGGAGAATTTGACGTCAAGTTCCAACTATGAATAGCTAGATCATATTGAGCCAAATTCTATCAACCTAATATTGAAGCCTAGGTGTTAGTAGACTTTGTGGCTGAACAAATTGACCTCCTCATAGTAGTCAAACAACAGTTGTCTTTTTAGTCCCTAGATGTGGATGGATCATTTGCTTCATCCAAAGAGGGACAGAGAATCTCTTTCCACTCCACTCAGCAAAAGAGTATAAAGCTCCACTTAGTAAAGAAGTATGAATTTGCTATTAAACTCGACTTCCTAATGCCTAACATTGAGGCTGAATATGAGGTGCTTATTGCCGGCATGAAAATAGCTATAGACAGAGGGTTCATAAATTCCTAACTAGTGGCCGAACAATTTGATAACTTTGAAGCTAAAGAAGCTTCGATGAGCAAATATCTGATAGAGATCAAGAAGTTGCAACAGCAATATAAGAAGCTCACACTCAATCAAGTCCCTAGGTTGGAGAATGAGAGGGCAGATGCACTATCTAAATTTGCCCACTCAACTAGAGAGACCAGTAAGAGAACCATTACATTCTTAGTCGCAGAAAAATCCATGATAAAGGGACTCAACCAAAGTTAAATATTGGAAATTGAAGAATCACTGCCTAATTGGCAAGATTAGATCAAAGCATACTTAAGAGAAGACAAGTTACTAGAGGACAAGTTAGAGGCTAGGAGGTTGAAGGGTTAAATAATGAAGTTTGCTCTTGATGAGTTTGGACAATTATACAAGAGGTCTTTCTTTGGTCCCCCTATTGGGATGCTTGAAATTAGAAAAAGCTCAATAAATACAAAAAAAAAATTCATGTGGGCATTTGTGGCAATTTCGATGGCCGAGCATTAGCCCACAAAATTATCAGGCATAGTATTTTTTACCGACTTTATTGAAAGATGTAATCGACTTTGCTAAGAAATACCTATCGTGCCAAGTACACGCCAACATCGACTATCATCTAACCTCAACCTTAGTTCCAATTCATATCACTTGGCTATTTGACTAGTGGGGAATAAATATTCTAGGGCTGATCCCACAGGCCACAGAAAAAACAAAGCATATGATAGTCACGATCAAATATTTCATCAAATAGGTCAAGGAAGAGGTAGTCCCAAAAATAACAAAAGCCGCAATAAAGAGTTTCCTATGAAAAAACATCATTAGCCCCTTTGGATTACCAAAAGTACTGATATCTAACAACATGACAAAATTCCAAAGTAAAAAGACCAAAAATTGGTGCGAAAGCCTTGGCATAATATAACATTTTACATTAGTAGGCAATCCACAAGTGAATAGTCACAAACAAAACCATTTTAAACCACAACAAAACTCAGTTAAAAGGATCCAAAGGGAATTAGCTAGATGACCTTCCCAGGGTACTGTGGGCCTATAAAATGACCCCAAGAATAGCTATAGGATGCAGTCTATATAGCTTGGTCTATAGTTTGAAAGTAATCATCCCTGTAGAATTGATACAACACATAGTTTGAATGATACACTATAACCCAATTAAGAATAAAGCCAAAAGACTACTTAACCTTGAGATTGTCGACAAGTTACGCCAGCTAGCATATATGAAGATGCAAAAGTACAAGTTGATCATGGCCAAATGTTACAACTAATATGCATGTCCAAGAACCTTTTAGGTTGGCAACTTTGTCCTAAACAAAGTAGAGGTCTTGAAGAACATTAGAAAACTTGACTTAAATTGGAAAATCCTTACAGTGTTGTTAAAGTTGCCAAAAATAACTCCTATCAGTTAGCTAACATAGAGGGAAATGAATTGCCTCAACCATAGAATGCAATGAATTTAAATAAATTCTATACATAAATAAGTTCCCACCTTCCTAAAATACTTATCAACTTTTGTGATCCTATCTTCTCAACACTTTTATCATGTTTTGAGATCGTGCGTGTTCTTAACAAATTTAAAAATTATTATGAGATTTTGACTTCTTGAAAACTATGGTCATCTAGTAATATGACCAGTTGATGATAAAACCTGTAAGGTCTAGTCACCCTTAGAGTGCACGTCGATAAAATATCAAGAGCACAATGCATTTTTGCTTAAATACAAAATGCTTAAAATAAAGCTTATAATAAACCAATAATTAACTCCTCACTTGAAAACTACCACATGACATGTTAAAAAATAAGGCACGAAAAGAAAAGTAAGCAAATATTCCATTCAACATCAAAAGTATACCCAAAAAGCATCCAATAGAAAGGTAATTAGACAAAAATTGTTCATCACCCATCCAAAATTGTATATATGAAAAAACATCATTTGAATAACATCAATGAATAAGGTGTAGAATATTAGCTCGACCCTCCTCTCTCCTACAGACTAATGATGGTAACTTTCGCACCAACCATATCCATGGCCTTATCCAGCTTATCCTTGTCAATCATATCGATGTGGAGGTGATCCCTTAACCTCTTATGCTTGATCTCTAGCAGAGACACCTATTGGTTGGGAAAGTCTAACCTCATCTTTAAGAAATTCAAGCTTAATAGAAGAAAGTACGCAATATAATCGACCTATATCTTTTCAATCTTACAAGAAAATATAGTGGTGAAGTCGAGCTGCTTTGCCACCAAGAGAATGCTTGAGTGTGTAACAAGCTCTACAGTAGTAGTGGGGGCATCTTTACGGTAGTCTTCAAAGCCCTCATTTTTAAACATATCCAACTAAGCCTTGTCATCCTTCCAAAATCAATAGCTAAAAAACTCAAGCTATTTCAC
The DNA here is from genome assembly GCA_014898725.1 of Jacaranda copaia. NCBI lineage: Eukaryota > Viridiplantae > Streptophyta > Magnoliopsida > Lamiales > Bignoniaceae > Jacaranda > Jacaranda copaia. The sequence goes on from JACGDI010005129.1 coordinate 681,303, forward strand.
TACCTTGTCAAAACCATCTTTGGCGTCTTCTATGCCAAACACGATGCTAGCATCAAGGAAAGTCAGAGTCAACCTAAATTGGCATACATCTTCCCTCTAAAAGTTAGGCAGTGTCTTAAAGCACTTGGTTTGGGCATATTGATGCAACTATTATAGTTGCATGCGGATCCAACAAGAGCAGTCTTTTCGACCTTGGCCCTTATTTTCTTAAGCAGTTCATCAAGAGAGCTCTTTTTAGTAATGATTGCCACTAATTCTGCTTCTTTTTACTTGAGTCTTTGATAACTTATACTATTTTTTCTTCAGTTCCTCATACTTGCATTGCTAATTTGCACAATTAGTCAACAATAAGTGAAATCAACAACGTAAGTTATAGCCTTACTGCTCAACCTACAAGAAACCATAATAGTGCTAACAATGCATAAATCAAAATTATAAAGAATCTAATAGAAGACCATCACTATATTAGCATGGTACAGCAACGCCTTTAAGACCTCGATATATTGTGCATCCAGCATCCTCTTCTGGTCTTTCAAAAATAAACTGGCTTTTAGAACATTCGAGGGTATCGCCTTTATATCCATCACAAAGGTAATGTTGGAGACCCTAATTCTTGACCCCAATTGAAGTTCAGGAAAATTTGGTAGATCAAATAATTCCTTATTTAGCAGTAGCTGCAACTCATCTAACACCCAGATGTCCTTAAAAGCTATAACTTTCCTTTTATCTATGGTAGTTTTCTTTGCAAAAGATGTTAAGTAGAACCCTTGACTCAGCAGTTTATCATTTTAGCTATGCCATGGGACTCAAGACATCAAGTGTGCTCTATTGAACAGATAGGGGAGTAATTGGTAGTGCATGCTCAAATTCAGTAGCCAAAGATGGGGCCTTTCAACAGGCATTAGCAGCCTCTTACCTCTGTTGCGCTCTCTATTGCCTTGCCATGGCATGTTAACGCACTTAGTTTATTATCTATTAGTCTATAGCAAAAGGATCTACAAAAAAAGAATCAATTAAAAGGATCTACAGGACAATATGGTCCACTTTAACTAATCAGGCATGTGGTGGCACCCTCAAGAGAGTAGTCGACAGCCAAGCCTCCATTTTCCCAAGCTTAACTAATTCCCAGATAAAAGTATTATGCTTAGTTGTATTCTCATTATTAGTTATCTCAACCCTACCCATCAACCAACCCCTTGGTATACTAAACGTCCCATCACTGAGAGCCCGAACAAAGAAGATTCTCTTATTTCAACCTTAATCGTGAGAAAAAGAGAGGACCATAAATATTTTTTGATGAAGGCGGGTAATGAGGTTGTAAAACTTTGACTCCTCGAAACTACCCAATTTTTAGGACATTAGAAGGCAAATTAAGTTACTGAAGTTGATAAAAGATGGGGGATAATCATGTATCATCATTAAAATAGCAAAATTGTACCAAATAAACATTTAATTTGGCAATAGCTAGGTGATGTAAACTCAAAAACCCATATGCAGGTCAACTATTGGCTGTGTGAACAGAAACCTAAGATTGCACTTTAATGCATCCTCAAACACAATAACGCACTGAGGGATTATTAATCTAATCTCTCAATTGTGGCTCAATTAATTCAAACTTTGGACAAATATGGTATTTATACCTAATTAACATTAAATTTTCTCAAGTAATTTCCAACACAATGTTGCTATAATAAAAAGTTGTAAATAGTCTCCCCTTTGACACCGGAGGTCAACTAACTTCCCCAAAAGAACCTACCATATCCACTTCTAACCTAGCTTCATAGAATGACATGCCACACCGACTTCAAGCCTAGATGAACCAACCTCTTCCAGAATCTCATCTCCTTCTTCACTGCCACCTTCTTCACTCAAGCTACCAAAGTTATCTGGACTATTGCTAGAAGAATCTTCAAAAGATTCGCTACCCTTATCCCGTGAAACTTTAAAAGATTAGGTTGCCTTAGAATTAGTTGACTCACCTCTCCACTTCTTAAAAACCCTAGCCATGCTATAGACAAAAAATGCTAACAAGCAAATATGTGAAAACAAAACCAAAAAGGTAAAAAGGAACTTATGAAGAGAGGATAATAGAAAACCACAATGGAAGATGGCCAGAAAAGATTTGTAGCAACCCTGGAAAGTCGATAACACTCGAATAGAAAACTCAAAGCTGGACCTCAAGTGACATGATAAAAGTGGCAAATGTGCAGTCAAAAGGACTATTTATAGGCATGCAGTCAAGCAAGTCAACTAGTTAAAATGATCGAGTACCGATATATTTATGGCATAATTGTTGTCACTATTTTTAACTACCCAATGCAACTGCCTAGTAATTGCTACCATCAAAACCTTAGTTGAAATTCAAATAAACATATCAAGCCGAAACCTATATAATGTAGTTATTCCTCGCTCTAACATTTTGCACGCTCGATTAGGACTAAGGACTAGAGGAGACTTATGAAATGGGTGATCATATCGAGCCCAATTTTACCTACCCAACATTGAAGCCCAAGCCTGAAACTTTAGATGGGCCAAACTACAAAACCAAGCAAAGCTTTGGTGAAATGGCCAACATCAAATAGGGTAGGTCGGCCATAAATTGACCTTCAATCTCAAAATCTCCAAGATAAAACATCCTATCAACCATATGAGGTTCACCAATAAGGGTAATAAAGTTATCTTCGATCATAGCCATATTAATTGTAGTATCTACCACTAGTGAATTTTGCATTTAATGTTGCCAAACTACCTTCCTATCCACATTAATAACTTTTCCAACCTGTTGCCTCCAAATTAATTTTGGCAAGGACGCCCTTTATTTTTGGCTTGTCAAAAGCATAGTAGCTAGCTAACCCTAAAATGATGCCTAAAGGCCCTATGTGAAGAAAAGAGACTTCACTATGTAGTAAGGAGAATACGGTCATTTCAACCTCATCATCTCTCTAAGGCACCAAATGCTATAAATATCCTTATTTCATGTTCAAATGTATAATTGTCACTCACTTCAAGACCTCACTATCCTTGTTTACTTTTCAGTTGATTATCACTAACTTAAATATTGAATGACCTTAAACGAGGGCACACTCGGCTAGCTTGACGTTTGTTCCCTGATTGTAGGATTCAACTCACCCTCCATTGCCATGGTTCAAGCCATATGCTATCTTTCTGGTCGATTTGCACCTACTTCACTAGCTCACCAAAACCAGCTCACAAAAAACATCATCAGCTATTATTTTGAAGTTTTAAAATTTTAAAAAATAATAATTAATTATTTAACATTTGTATGATTTTTTAATCTAATAATAAATAATATTAATTATTTATAACTATTACATCTAAGTTCTAGATGTATTTATCATAATATATAATATATGTATATATTGTTTGTATATATATACACACATATACATAATAAATAGTGTGCACATACAAATATCTATATGTAAAATTATATTCATTTATATATTTTTGCACACACACATCTAGAGACATTTTATCACTAAATAAAATAAATATACATTAATATATATTTATATAAATAAATATAAAATATACCCCATTTATACCTTAGAAGCATTTAGGCAAATATGACTTGTTGGGATGGGCCACTGAGCCCCCTTAGATGCCACCAAGCCTAGCGGGATCAATCCACTAAGAATTCAATCAATTTAAATACCAATAATCATTCTACAAAGGGCATCAAGTGACACATTACTTTATTCGAGTATCTCTAGATAAGTGCGTTCTTAAAGTAGAAACCCACAATTTCATATTTGTAAAGATCCTTGAATCCATTGCCATGTAACATATATAATTAGATATATATTTATATAATTTTTAGATATATATACATATTATTTTCTTTGAAAATACATAACTAGATATAAAATTAAATTTACATATTTATCTAAACAAATAAAATATTTTATTACTTATATAAGTGTTAAATGAATTATATGCTTTTATAAACAGAAGTATGTAAATAAATAAGTAGTATATTTGTGATATACTATTGGTTGAACAAATGCAACACTAATCGCATCAATGACCAAAAGAAAAATTGATCATAATTTAGTGATTGAAAAATGATTTGATCATTAATTAGTTATTAAATTAGTTTTGCTTTATACATAGCTAGTTGAATCAATGACTAATATAAAAATCTGCTACTAATTAGTGACCGTATTAATGATCACATAAATATGGTCACCATAAAATTATTGATTGATCACTGATTTTATCTATAAATTATATTGAAATCAATAACTGATAGGTCATTAATCGATTTTTGGTAATAGGTTAGTGACTGCTTTCTACGATCACTAAAACTCATTTTCTTAAGTAGTGTCTTATATCTTGTGTGTAATTATTATATTGCCGTATTGTCTTCGTAATAAATTTACAGGTTTTGTTCTCCTAATCTTTAGTACAACTTCAAAAGCTGGATCAACTATGCCTCTAGCATACAATCATCACGGCTTCTCCAAGCGACTAAGGTCCCTTGGGACACAAGCCTCCCTTGGCAACCTAAAGGTCTCCAAAGGCACATACCTCCACCGAGCAACTTAAAGATCCCTTAAACTCACATTTTCTTCGAGCAACTTCAAAGTCTCCTAGAATGCAACCTTTAGCCTTAAGAGAAACACCTCCAAAAAGAACGTATATCCAACTTTAGAGAAAATAATGGAAAAAATGGTTTTCGAGCTCTAAGCTCTCCTTATCATGAAAAGAGTGAAAGCTACATGTGATCACTAGAAGACCCATATTAGTAAGCTAATTGATATTGAAATCAGAAAAATGTCAACTAATTCAAAGAAAATCAGTTAACACATAGCCCTTAACTTCTTAAAACCCTAGTGTAGGACTTGAAGAAATACTAAGCCTCCAAGGCCATCACAATCGGCCTTAAGACAGGTCGCCCCAAGGCCATTGCAAATCAACCACCTCAGGCTATCATGGTCCGCCTCAAGGTTCACCATTTGAGAAGAAAACTTGATCGAGCATCTGACCTCCATGTTGGCCAACTCGATTGACAAGGTCCTATTGCAGCCAACCTATCAGAGAGTAGCGTCATACTTATACTCCTGACTCAAACCTTTATAATAAATTTTTGAATTTAGAATAAGGGGCTATAATGTATGATATTAAAATGAACTCTTGTGTACAGTGCAACATCTAAAATTTTAATACTATAAATATGATGATGAATAACAAAAAGCAGAGAATGCAATTACAAATTCAACCAAAAATTTTGCAACAAATTTTAAAAAGGAATTCCATAAGCATACGTGTTCTCGAATTGGAAGCTCAAATCATTTACTCTCTCTATTTTATTTTATTTTATTTTATTTCTGAAGAAATTCCCCAATCCAAATATGACCACATCAAATATAACGTGACTAAGGTCGATCTCAAATGCATAGATTAATGTTTTGTATTCCCGGGAATATTCTCCAATAGAAGTGGCCAATAGTGATTTACGTCATGGGATGCGTTGGAATTTTTTCTTTTTTTTTTTATAAGAGGGATACGTTGAAATTTAATGATCTTAAAACTCCTAAATATAGATATATGCACCAACACTCTATTGTAAAAATAAATGGTTCGAGTTAAATGGGACGTATCACCTTGGAACTCCACAGATAAAAAATTGAATTCTACCTTTACCCCAACTATATTAGTATCACTTGGCCCACTCTAATTAAGATATAAAATAAAAATAAAAATAAAATCTCGGCGCAATGAATGTCTATCCAAATTTTATTTCTTTTTCTATGGATTATTCTATTTGTGGTTATTGAAATTGAATTCCAAAGTTATTAATTTTTCAAAAATTAATCCTGTTATTAGAATCTATTTCTAAATAATAGAAAAAATCTGTCCAAGATTCATGTATGAATGGCCTACAGAGAAACAAAATTGAATCATTTATTCTATTATTAATAGTGTACAAACTGCCAAATTTGGGCTTGGGCAACAGTATTGGAATACAGCTTAGCTGAATGATGTTTTTCAACAGCGGCGGCGGCAGCAGCACCAACAAAATTCACAATTCATACATAATTTTTGGGTGTTGTTTTCATCCTCAACTGTTACAGCTGGCGGATGATAGAAACACTTGTCGTGACACTGATTACTTTGTCCTTTTATGTACTTTTACATACCTTTTCTCACAGAATTCGGCCGCTGTATTAAAATGTACAAATTGTACCTTATTAATTTCATGTTAATCGATTTAATCAAAATTGATTGATATTTTAATATTTGGAATTGGGGCGTATAAAATATTTTCATTCAGACTTAAGTTTGAGATCATAAATTTCTTCAGGTTTTAGTTTTAAATTTCACTTTGTCTTTTTTAATTTACATATTTACATACACATATATCAAGACTTTGTTAAAGTTGAAATTATTATCATATGACATAAAAGTATATCTATGAAGATAGTGTTATATATTGAATCAATTGAACCCTTGACTTTAAGCTTGCTTATGTTTTGATATTAATTTGCTTAAATAATGATTAGTTTATTTATTATAAATTATTGGTTGTTATTAAATATTGGTTATTAAGTACTTTTAATTTTTTATGACCGATATTTTTTTATGTGTGTTGTGTAATTAATTCACCCTCAATAGTAAAAAAAAAAAAAAAACAAAGTAATTTTTATGCACCTCTAGTTGTCATTTTATTGACTGAAGTTGAGGTTTAAAAAGTTGGACGAATAAATAATTAAATGTGACACACATAACAAACTGATGGCCACTAATCCCTCACTAAAATTGAAAAATTTCAGGCTCTCAAAAACTTCATCGCACCAACTAAGGTTGCCAATTTGATATTTTAGCACCACATAGTTTTCACTTTTCAGTTATTTTAAGAATTTCAGTTTATTAGGAACAATGCAAAGAACATAAACATAAAATAAAATAGACATGAGAGAGTTACATCTAATATATATATATATACATATATTGAAGAGGACGATAAATAATATCTTATCTCAAAAATTATTTTTGTTCCAAAAAATGATTGCCTCCTTCAATTAATGATATGATATTATTACTAAGTTTCAATTATTATTTTAAAAATTAAAAAATATAAAATACAAATTTTCTTCATCTTTTCACTTGTACTGTATTTTAGTAATGTTAAGATTAGTTTATTGGGCTAAAGCGATATTAACCTCTTAACTATCAAGAACGAGGAGACAGAGATCCAGTTGGAATCATTGCAGAAGTCAGAAAATGCCTTATCAAGCATATTAAGGGACAAATACTGAATTTTGATTGGTTCAAATTTAAAACCATTCTGGTTTGTGGCTGAACTTAGGTAACACGAATATTATTTAGGCCACATTAATCTGTTGAACAAAAATAAGGTGTCGCAGTCGCAGTCGCAGTCGCAGCCATCATCGTCCATTGAGAGCCACAAACCGCCAAGCGGCACGCACTGCCTTAGTTTTATCCCACCACCGTAATATATGACTCTATGATTATGAAAATTACAAACAGTGTCAGAGGGTGAGGAGATTTCAGGGCCGCCCGCTTTCGTGCCGGTCTCATATTGTCCCGTTCAGCTGACCAAATGCCACATAGGACAATCATGCACACGAATTACGAGTTTGGTAGGATCAAAAGTATCTTGAGGCTGACATATGCCCGTCATTTTAAGTTTTGTTTTGTATTGGAGCAGTATTTGAGGTTGCAATAATTTATGTCTTATATTCTTCTTTTACATTCACTGAATTGTTCTTTTATAAAGGAAAAAAAAAAAAAAAAACTTTTATTATGAATGTCGAGGGCGTAATATTTTACAAAATTGAGTTTTTGTAGCTAATGATGAGTTTGAGCATTATTATACATACATGTATATAAATATATGGATCATTTGATTTATAATTTACTTAGAGAGTTTTTAATTATCATTTAAAAAATTTTATAAGCCCTTATATATTATAAAACATATTTTGAAGTTCATAAAATTGTTAAAATTACTAGAAATTGTTAAAAAAAATTTAAACTAAGTTACAAAATTTTTTAATTTTCTTTTCACAACAACTTTGAAAATTTTATCATCTTATTTTGAGACGTTATAAGTTTATTATTTTAAAATTCTTTTAAAAACTCTATGTCAGCTTATAAATATTTTTGAAAAATTTATAAACTCACAAAAACCCCCTTAATTTTTTTCACTTCTGCCCTTTTTGCTTTTTTCCAATGTTTCCATAACTTTTCTTTTTTTTTTTTTCCTTGACCCAAAATAATAAATAGAGGTATGTCCGCAAAAAGACATGTAGTGATTAGCGAAAACTATGGGAATGTTTGATTATGTTTTTTGTTTGATTTTATTATGTGTTTATTATGTGTTTTAAGAGAATGAATTATTGAAAAATGTTAAAGTTATTTTTTTGTATGTTTGTTTATATTTTGAATGAGACATTTTTTACTGTAACAATCAAATCAATACTTTTTTATTGGATTTTTAGAATGAAAATAGAATTAAGTGATTTTTTAAATGTTAGAATAATAATGACATATAATATATATATATATATATATTGAAGAATATGCATTTTGTAGGGAAAATGGGGATATAATCTATTGTGTTTCCAAAACAATATTCTTCTAGACAAATATAACCAAACAAAGCCTATGCATTTTTCTGTTATGCTATCTTTATAAAGTTGCATTGGCGGACAAACTGTTATAGTGGTTGCACAAGTGTCAATTAGGTAGCTTCTGCGCGAAGATAGCCCACAGATTGGCACAAAACAAGAATTGTGCATGAATAGTGTGTCTCATGGTGTGGATTTTCTATGCAGTTACCTAACTGGATCATGATTCATTCCCTTATACCTCAAATCTGAATGACTTTCTGGCCGTCAAATGTTGAGGAGATGAAATGCACCAAATTAGATGTTTAATTCGCGAGTGTTTGGTTAAATTTATTTAAGAGATTTAATAAATTTTTATATAGAGTAAGATGGTTAAATTTTAATTTAAAAATAGCATTTTAAAGTATTTAAATAAAATAATATTACAAATATTAATATAGTAATTTTGTAAATAATATAGTTAAAATCAAAGAAATTTATGGAATTTTAAAGTAAGTTAAGAGGCCACTCTGTATAACGAAGCTTATAAGATCTAATTATTTTATTTTTATGCTTATAAATTTATCTTTTAGAAAATTTATTAAATGTTTCAAAAATATTCTAAAGAGCTTATAAACTCATTTAACCACTGTGTTGATAGGTACAAAAACATTATTTGATATTTTCTTGATCACTGGTGTATTCTTCTAGTGCTATCTATTTTCGTCAATCTTTGAAAAACAAAATGGAGATAGAATTGATGGCCTTCGTGGTTATAAGTTTGAACGATTTAACTATTAGTACAACCAATATGATGCCATAATTATAAGAATAATATATGTTATTATAAATAATATAAAAATTATAAAAAATTCAAAAAAAATAGAAAAATATAACCATTTCTAAACTTTAAAATTCTATCTATTGTACTTTAACAATATCAACCATCTACTTCAAAAATATTAGCAAAGTAAATCATCCAGTGTATGGAATCTTTTAGAATTTTACAGTTTACAAAACAAAAAAGAATAACTCATAGGAAAATCCATCTGCATGTGCAAATAGTAAATACAAAAATAAGCCACAAGCCACAAAGTCATTCATACAAGTTATAAAAATGATAAATACCAAAATCAACAAAATGCTTATTAGTTGATTGATCACACGAAATATGTAGTGGTCTAATTTCAACTCTCAAGTCGGTTGCCTGAAATTTTTATTAAAAATTCACTTTTTTATAAAATAATTAAAAAAGAAAAAAAGAAAAACGATTCTTTAATGAACCCCTTTTACTGGCTTAACCCAGGTTTTATCCAGTCAACAACGATGGAAATTGATTTTATACAAAACTGGTTTTAATTTGAGAATCGGCCAGTTGATTCGAGCTGGTCTTCAAAATATGATTTGGCCGCATCTATACTAAATATTACGTAATTGCCACATAATTAATAATTTTCTTGAATTAGAAGTCAGTAAAACAACATGTTTTTACATATTTTAATACTAGCAGCCATCGCACGCTGTCCCATGCACATAAAAATATTTGAGATAACGTATATTTGATTTAAAAAATAATAATTTAGTATAATAAAAATTAACTATTAAGTTATAATAAAATTCTAATTTTGTTGCTTAAAGTGTCAATACATGAAATTTAGTTATTTGGTAACAAACTCAAAACCATGCATAAAACCTAGGATAAAGCAGTAAAAGAATTATGTGTTCCCATATCAAGATGTAAATGAAATATATAAATAATAGAAAACACAAATGTCAAGAGAGGGGATTCGTAACATATTTATGTACAAAGAAAGTTTTTTGTACAGCTCCTTCACTTCACACAATAAACCTGTGGCACACACATGCTACCATGAAATGTATTTCATGTTTAGGTAGTATAATCCTATACATATTTATGTAAATTATAGTATGATGACAAAAAATTACCTTGCAGTTGTTTCACAATACAACTTATATTCATCGATCCATGTAAGGGTGGCAATTTTCAACATGATATAATAACACAATACAAACCAACTCAAAAAACACTGGGTTTGGATTGGGGTTTATTGGATTGGGTTGATATTGGTCGATTCGATAAACAACACGAAAATTATGGGTTGTTTCAGGTTGGGTTTCGGGTTACATGATAATAACCCGATAACATGATAATAATCCCAATTTTTTTTGCATTTTTAAGTAATGCCTAGGTATTTTTGAACAATTTAATTCTGGATTAATTTGTACAAATTAATGATTATTATTTACTACGTAAATCTTGACTATATGGTGATATTGTGATGATTATTAATCATTCAATGAGACAAATTATACTTCTATATTAGAATTTGACTTTTTTGTTGTTAAAATTAAGTTGTGCAAAACTTTTGGTTTAATATAAAAATTTGTATATTATTAATGTTGTAAAGGAAATTAAATGAAGTCAAATTATCAAATTACTCTATGATACAAAATTTGGGCTGCTAGAATATAATATTAACTTTTTCTTAATTTTTTGTATAAGTTGACTTTTCTCAAAATATTGGTATAAATTGATTATTTTATTTTTTTAGATAAATCATTAATGAAAAATAATCATATGTTGAAACAGATTGGGTTCGGGTTAATATGAAAACTTTCAGGTTAGGTTCGGATTGAGGCTTATAGTATTGAGTGCTTATTGGGTTGGGTTTGGGTTAAGCAAAATTTTGTAAAATCCCTATATCAACTCGATACGAAACAACCCAACACAACACGATTGCCACCCCTAGATCCATGTGCACCATCTTGTTATGATGTTGTGTAAAGAACTAAAAATTGAAAGTAAACATTATGAATAATGCAAATCAGTTAAAAAAAATAGTGAGATATAGTGATGTTCTAGAATGGGGTGGAACAATCGTATGTCAGCATCATCAGCATCTTGAATATTTTTCCTAGTAAGGAGAAACATATACACAAAATAATACATATTAGATTGTGCTTTTGGATTAAACCATATGTGTGCTAAGTTTAAATAAATAAATATTATACCGAAATAAATTCTTCACATCCATATTTCTTCTTTTTGCTATACCTCTCTACTTAATTTTATGAGAAGCAAAAAATTATAAACATATAAATTGTAGTAGTTTAATGAGAATATATGTGTGTCATACTAGTGAAAGATCCCACCCTTTTGTCAAAGCAATTCATTTTTTTCTATCAAGATAATCCAAATCTTCATAATCATGAAAGATGAATAAAAACATAAAACTAATAAAATAAACAATGTAAATGTACCTTCGTAGTTTTTGAATCCTCAAGACTCGTAAAATCCACTTTCCTAAATCAATCCCCTTTCCAACCTGGACTAAATATTTGCAGTTTGGAAGGCTACATAAACAATCATAATTTGAGTTTGCAAAAAATTTCTATATTAAGAGTGTTTGTTAGTTAATAAATCATATCAAATACCCTTCGAAGTATGTTTTGCCATCGAAGTTCCTTCCACATGTTCCACGATGTTATTTAATCATCATGTTCTTCAATGCAAGTAGTGATAGTAGGAATAAGATTTTGAGTAGTGGATCCATTGTCTTCCGCAACATAAAATAGAACATCTTACAAAAATATTAACATTGAAATGCATATATCATCATACCAAAATTAGAAAAAAGGAGGAGGATGAATTCATGATGAATTCATATAGTTGTATAGTTGAACTATAACTGTGAAAATATGTTAGAACATGAGACCTCATATTCCTAGAATCCCCGAATGAAATATGAATGTGACAATAAAGTATTCATAATCATAATGATATGGTCATGTGAATAAAGGGATAGAAATCAATTATTATAAAGAGTATTTTACCTAAATAATAGATTTAACCACTGCGTCTTCTCACATAAAAATAAGGCTACAAAATCTCCCATAAAAAATTTCAAGACGATGAAGATAAAATCATATTGAAGGAAAATGGTTAGTGTATTATTTTTGTATCTAAATCCTTGGTGATCAAACATTCCATAAGTATTCACGTGGAAATTCAAAAGTTAGTATAATATATATACAAATAAAGATAAGAAAATACATAAAAGTATTATAATGTTACCTTTATGCATCAGGGTGCATTGATCTTAACTTTGCAAAAATGTCTTTGAATACTACATTTCTTGTAAAAATGCCTTCATAACCATCAATGGAGCTTTTTTTCACTAATACTTTGTAGTTTCTTTAGAAACACCACGTGATAAAGCTACATATAGTTGACCATGACTGAAGACATGATTTGGAAGGTAGATTCCAACATTAGGAACGATTTGTCCTTGAGACTTGTTAATTGTCATTGCAAAGCTCAATCGAACTAGGAATTATTTGCGAATCATTTCAAAAGGTATTTTTGTATCTTTTGCACTCTTTAATGGGATTCGTGGTAGAAATACTCTCTACCCCTTAAATTGTCCGGCTAATAATTTTACTTCAATGAGATTTTTACCAAATCAACGATATATAAGTCTTGTACCATTACATAATCCTATCATAGGATCAATATTTTTTAGTAGCATGATTGGAGCACCTTTTTTCAAATTCAACTTGTGTGGTAGAAGATTACCAGGTGAAATAGAATTCAGAAACTTAGGTAGGTAAAGATTTTGTGTGTCATCTACCATAGAGTAAAATGAATAGTATGTGAATTCTTTACTAGGAAAAGCATGAAGAGCTTTTCGTTTAACTTATTGACATAATCATTTAGTGGAGTTATTATGGCTTTACTCTCCATGTAATTTGCATCATACATGTGAGAACTTAAATCAAGAAATATCTTGTTTGTCAATTCATCAATTGAATGCTCACCTTCCTAAAGGAGAACCATTAAGTCTGGAACACATATCATGCCATTCTCTATTGTTGGCTCTTCTCCATTGCCAACTTTAAGTAAAAAATCAAAAAAGTAGTGATTGGCTCTCTGTTATCTGTTAGATGGAGGAGTTTTACTCTAGACCACAAAGATGATTCCATAATGCTGGCATTTATAATTTGTGACTTAGTCCCATTGACTACAATTGGAAGCACTTGATGAAAATCTCCATCTAGATTCATAATTTTTCCACCAAATGGTAAGTCAACTCCAATAATATCTCTGAATGTATGATCTACTGTTTCAAATGCTTTTTTGTTTGCTATTGATGCTTTATCCCAAATGATTTCTAGTGCTCGCTCTATCATTTTAGACAATCTGATTGCTTGCTGAAACAACACATTGACATTGCTTCAAATTTGATTGGTATTTTTAGCTTAGAATGTGCAATCATTCCCCACGAAGTAGATTAGCATCTATGCCAAATGATGCAGTTGCCAACATAATGTAACTATCTTTCCTGAAATTAGCAAATAATGCTCGATAAAGAAAAGTTTTTCTAATTCCACCCGAGCCATCCACAAAAAATATAGAACTATGTTTTCTTCTTATAGAATGACTGATGATATCAAATGCTGAGAATTAACCTACATTCAAAAATGCAATAGCATTTAAATCTTCATATAAAATTGGGATTGAAAGCTTATGTTCAATTACTATAGAAATGGTCCTCAAGTCTTCAAATCCTTCTATTATCTGAGGCAAATCAAAATCTTTTATACTTCTCTTGTGCTGGTGCAAAATATCGTTTAGATCATGGAGAAGTTTGTTCATGACATAAAAATTATTTGAATTGCTCGAAGATGGGTAATCTTCAATCATATGGGAATAGTTTTCATCCCATAGCCTTTTGACCCCATTAGGTTCACAGTATAATAGAATTGTTGCAAACAATCATTTGAGTGCAGATGCATTCTAAAGCTTCAAGCTTCAGTCAAGCATTCTCGTATACTGTTATCTTCTTCAAGAATGCCGTACTTTTCAGCTACTCATTTAAATGTCAAGTAATGAACATTAGTAACACTCAAAAGATCATCAAATAACTTTGGACCTCAAAGATGGTTAAGTAAGAGACGTAAGTAAAATCTATCCCCTTCATGTGGTGAAATAGCATATACCTGGCCAATTACTTTTTAGCTCGTGCTCCTTTTTACCCATTTTCTTGGAGTTGAAAGCCATCTATAATATTTGAAAAAGTCCTTGTACAAATATTTATTTAGCTCTTAATCTTCATTGTATATTTTGAAAAACTCAGTTAACATAGTTCAAGAGTTTTTCTCGTCAGCTAGCACGTCTAAAATAGACTGGTGATTGTAAAATTGAACTCGATGCTTATTAGGAAGGTGAATCTATAAATGTACAACTAAAGGATAAATTTGGCTAATTAGGAATTTAAATATTTTTCATAATGCCTCTGGGGTACAAATCCATCTTCCATCTATGTATTGATTGATTTCATCATAATTAGGCCCTACACGTACCTCAAATACAACACAATCAGGTCTCTTGTAGGCATACTTGTACAAATGCTTGATGTTTTGTATGCTACAACATATACCAACATTTATGTGACAGTCATACTTTAGCAATAACCAAGGGTTATAAGGAACAACTCAACCATTTTCCATAATCACTTTCCCTTCACTATCTAGAGCTATAGATCCCCCATCATTACACTATTGATATATTGAGTATGAATCATTTTCTTGAATGGTACATTTTGCAAATGAATTTGGGTAGCCTTTCTTACAGCTCATATTTCTCATGCATAGAGCATTTGGCTTATTTAGACCACAGGGTCCATGAATCATGTGTTCCAACACAGCACTATATAGATGAGGCTTTTCATCTTAATGTGGTATTTTTGCTCTAACAATGCAATCATAATCCTCTAGACTATTCAGCTTATCATCCTTATCAAATATGATCAACATATGTACATGTGGTAAACCCTTTTTCTAAAACTCAATGACATGCACATGTGCTATTGTTTTCCCTAAAATATCTCTGTGAAAAATATCCTCCTTAAGCTCTTCATATTTTGCTCAAAAAATTATAATTAATAAATTTGGACGATCTTGTGGTGTTTAACCTGGATGGAGTTCAACTTTTATCTTTTTCCATGAAGGATTACATGTCATTGTCAGAAATATATCTGGTTTACCAAACTTTTGTACAATAGACATAGCATCTTGATATCTCTAATACATATCCTATGGACTTCTAATAAATTATGATGGCAAGATTGTATGATGTCTGACATGACCTAAATTAAATTAATAATACAATATATTTGGAGTTTTTTTTTGTATGGAAAACATAAATTGATTTAGTAGTATTATTCAAATAATTTTCTTTAGCATGTAAGCAGTCTTGCAATCCTTTATACGACTTAGCTTGAATATCATGTTGATGAAATTTGATCCATATGAACTTCTGAGTCTCAATTTTGACATAGTTGTCAACAACATATTGCTAAAGTATACACCTTCCATATAGAAGAATTGATAGAATAATTTCATGAATCTAAAATATTAAAATAACATGTTCAAGTTAGATCATTAGAAGTTGTATCGTGTATATTATTAAATTAAATATTACTTGCAATACATATGCATAGTAATCACAACACATTCTTCTTCTTCTATGAATAGACTGGTACTCACTGTACCAACCATACTTCCCATAAGGTAGCAGTAATGGATAATAATAGCCTAAATATTCCTTGATGTTAATAAGATGACCTCCAATAGTTTTGAACAATAATATCCCCCTCACTTGCATCAATCAATACATCTCCGCCAACAATTATAGCTGCAACTTGAGAAGCCGTAGAAAGTGTGTCTTGTAAGTTATTAGAAGGCCTCTCTCTAATAAGTAGCCTACAATGATGAATATCTAGATGTCTAGAAAGTTGGTGAAATATTTTGACAATGGGGTTGTGTATATCTAGTATATGTCTAATCTTATCAATCAAACCTCTATCTAATCCACCACTTTCTTCCATCCGATATTCAATTTCATTTTTATATCAAAGATAAACATTTGTATATATCTTGGGTGAATCCTTTAGGAGGTAGCAAAGAGCCAATCCTGTGATATGTTGACCCATGGGCTCTGAGGTTGTAAATCCTTGATTGAAGGCAAGAAGGTCGTCATCTAGTTGCACAACCATGGATGTAAAAGAAAATACATGATTGTAAGCACGTATGTTTTGCCTAAACGTAGGACCCTTAATAGATTTATCGAGAAATAAACAAAGCAAGTCTTCTGGTACTGGTATTTTTGGAATGGCCACTTTACCTCTTTTACAACAAAAATTTTATGTTTCTCAATGAAACAACTTAGTGCGATAGTAAACGCAAATCCTTGGAGGTGAGAGCTCAATGGCGGATATTGTGTGCTGGAAAGAAATTTCTCACACAATTATGGGAATAATCTATTCTTATTTTTCTTACATGTATTCTATTGTTAAGCCCTTGAGATTGATTATCAATGTCCAAATTTGAAGGTCGAACAAATTCATTATCATCATGATCTACAAATGGTCTTAGAATTATTAAAGGTGATAATAAAAAAGAAAACAATACATATGTTCCAATTAAAATAGAATTCTAAGTACCTACTCTATAATACAAAAGAGCTCATGAAGTGGAAGCCTCATGTTGGTTTGCAAGCATTGTACGAAAGTAGTTGAAAATGGAATTTGACGTAAAGAAACCCTTACATTGACTCTATTTTAACTTGAGCTTGTTGTAAGTGCATATGAAGTTCATTCACTAAATATATTAATAAAAAGAGGTTTCATGGGTATCATAATCTATAATACTAGAAATATTTAACATCTCACAGAGTATAGGTGGTGCCTAGGATGCATTATCAATTTCCAAAGATGAATTGTTGTGCATAGATGTTGAGTGGGGACGAAATATATGCTCTACTTGCTGTGATGAATGCATAATGGGAGTGGCATTAATTGCTCTTCTTTGTTGATAAAGTTGTCATGTTCTTGCATTTTGTGCTTCACATTACTCTAGAGTCATCATTTGTTTTGCACGAATATAATTTATTCCTCTTCTTCGCTCAATTGCAAATGAATAAACTTGATAGCAAATATTTAGTAGGATCTATGTGAATTAAGAAATTACTGGAATTATATAAAACCTAAATTGGATATGGCATTCTCCACACTATTTTGTGTTGATGGGAGATTTTGATTTATTCCTAATTGTTGGTGTTGAATTTGACATCTTGTAGAGAGGTGTATATCTTGCTCTTCCATACTCAAGTCCTATCACCTTTCTTTATTAGCAACATGAAATCTTTTTCTTACTTGCTCAGCTTCAACGACAATGTCTTCATGAATGTAACGTGACACTTGGGAATTAGGTTTGTGATTGTCTCCTTAAGAATAAATATGACGAAAAATATTGAAGTGGAAAAATGAAATAATATATGCAATTAAAGGAAGAAAGAGTCAAAAGAATACAATTGAATAAATATAATAAGAGTAAATAGTAATAGGTTACCATCAACTGGAAAAACCTATAGGAGGAAATAACAAATTTTAGTTTTATTAATTATTGATGAAAAAAGAATAGTAATTTGTGGAAGATGCAATTAACTGATTGTGAAATTCAATATTTGAGTTTATACGACACTAAAAAACTTCAATAAATTACATCACACAATGATAAACAAATTTCACATTTGTCAAGAATGCAAATTTAATAAATTGAGGTAGTTTTTAAAAGTTGTTTAACATCCCACCACTACCAAACTCCCACACTATGTGAAAAAAGAAATTCTAAATATGATGTTTCTGTTGACCCCTTATAGGCCTAGAAACTATTAAAATTAACATCTTAGAAATATTGAGCAATCTATCTATGTGCAGCAATGGCATGAATAGAGAGCATTTAAGAATAAGAAAAATATTAAAAGAAAGTTCAAAAGATGAAATATTAATTAAAGAAAAAATATTATGAATTTTTTAAAAAAAAGGGAAGATAAAAAATATAGATGATGATAATTGTATAATCCCTATACACTATAAACTTTTAGATAACAATGAAAAATAGAAAGAATATTATTATGTTAAAAATTTGTTGTAATATATTTTAAAATAATTATTTTGCAACATATAATAAATTATGGTGCTTTATCTGTAATGTATTAGGGAAAATTAAACACAATAAAATTTTACTCTTATGGATAAATTAAAATAAGAAAAATAATAAAGAAACAAAAGGATTACTACTTACATCCTAAATATGTGTAATCTATGATGAGTGTATTGAAATTTTGCAGTAATTGAGAGTTAGAATGACTTAAAACATATGTGGAAATAAATATAGGTGTAGCAATTATTATAATCTATTTTAAATAAAACTGTAATTTGAAAAATAAAATGTAGGGATCTAGAATTTATGGAAACGAGTATTGAATATTATATAAGTCTAATAATCGCATGAAAATTAAAGCAGCAATATTAATATCTTCTTGAGTATATAGTTTAAGTAAAATGGATGAAAAATGTGCATGGGAAAGGTATAGAATATATAAGATGCTATAACAACATTGATGCCAAAAATAATTTTCCAGAGGACCAATTGAAATCAAAGAGATAATTTTGTATTTTCTGATAATTGTGCTCTTACAATTTTATACAAAGTTTTTTATATGACTAAGAACCCCACTGACTAAGATCATAACCGCCCATTAACCCACTAATTATTTTCATACATTAGAATTAAAAATTTGAAGTGACGTATAGTCCATGTTTCTCCTCTTTTGGTTGTGCATTGAACTATTGAAACTAAAGTAAATTTGAGTGCAGCACGACTTATCTTTTGAGTGCATCTCAGCTCTTCTTCTAAGTGAAGCTCAACTATCTTTTGAGTGCGGCTCAACTATTTCCTGTGCGTATCTCAGCTTTTCTTCTAAGCATAGCTCGGCTTATATTTTGGGGGTCAACTCAGCCTGCAAAAGATTTCAAACCCCTAAAACTTCATAAATATCTTTAGCTCGGGCTAGCGATACATACACCATCTTTCCCCCCCACAATTTAAGTTCAAATAGATTTGAACTACAACCAAGCCCGAGCTAAAGGTGAATGAGATGAAAGTGAGGCAGTGCAAAGGGTAATACCCTGCCTCCATTTCCAGTGAGATGCTTGGCCGAGCTGAATGGTGCCTAAAGTGTGCTTACAGGCGAGTTTACCATTATTTTGTCCTTTCCCAAGAAAATCCATCATTTCTCTGCCTTTCCTTAGGTTCACGTGTCTCATCTGTGGCATTAATAAGCGTCCTATCTCACGTATCCCAAGAGACACATGTACAGTGGTTATTGAACTCAGGAGTTCAAAGGTCCTTTGCCTCTTCCTATAAATACTATATGTTCAATCCTCCTTTTTATTCCCTATTTCCCCCAGTTTCTTTGCACTTCATCTTTACTTTGGTAGCATTCCACCATCTGCGTAGCGATCACCGTCGTGAGTAGAAGAAGCTCTATTATCGCTTTTCTCCATGCCTCTAGAAAATGAACCCAGGTTTTTCTTATTCCTCACCTCACAATTTCACTATTTTATTTCCTTCATAAGAATTTTAAACACACAATGTCAATTGGGTTGGTTGGGGGTAGCAATTTGGATGACTCGATTCTTAGCATCCCAAAAGAGGTAATGAGGGAGACTAAACAAGAAATGACACAGGTAGGATTACCTTATTACGAAACCTACTTTTCTAGGATGATTAGGCATAAGAGTTATAGGTTGAGAGAAATCATGGGAATCCTAGATGAGTACCCTATAGTGGTGCCTAAATATTTAGATCGGCCACATCATCCGCCTTAAAATTTATGTGCTTCTATATAGAGCAACTGTGCTGTTAGTTGTGCTTCCCTTTACCTGAGCTATTTAAGTTAGTATCAAGAGGCTTAGGTATTCTGCTTAATCAGTTTACCCCTAATTCATTTAGGTTGATGATTAGCTTCCTTATCTAATGTAGATATTTACAAATAGAGCCTACCACTGCCCTTTTTCATTCCCTTTTTTACCCAAATCTCTGGATTTTTGGCTATTTTACCTAACATGTCGAGAATATGTGCATTTCTTATCTAAATACCCAACTTTTGTAAAGCATTGAAAGGAGCATTATGTGTATATAACCTTACCCAAGCCGTGGGGCTTCCTTGAAAAATGGATAGAACATATGCCTTCAGAGAGCTAAAGAAGGAATAGGACATTTCCATCAGGTCAGCAATTCTTACTAGACAGGCTAAATAGTTATCAATTACAATTGACCTATTTGGGAACACCAGGCTTCTAATACCACTTTGCCCTATGTCCTACAGCTGAAGAGCTCCCAGAACACTTTGGTATTTACCTTCACTTTAAGATGAACATTGCATGGGCAATCCTGTGTCTGACTTGCTTTCCTCTCTCTCTCTCTCTCTCTCTCTCTCTCTCACACACACACACACACAGAGGATTACCACAAAGGCATTCTTGTTAGCAACGGCAGTTGGCCCACCAGGCAGGCAAAAGAACAATCATTCTCCAAAATGGTCTAGTTGTGCCACCACTTCCCACAAGGCTCCTGTCGAGGCATCCATGAGGAATCATCAAACCTCTCCCCCAACAGCTCTAGCGCCCAAAAAGCTTACTCTTACTGAACCAGTCGAACCAGCCCTAGTCGAGGAGAACATACATGAAGAGCTAAGCTCCCTAACTTTGCGTGGAAGCCAACCTAACACCTACCTTATGGCTAGCAGCTCAGTCTTGATGGACTCCACTTACACTTTAAGTAGGGATTTTCTGTGGGGGATCTCTACTATCTTAAATCGACAGCTAGCTAATGGAATACCTTTTGACAGCCTTCGAAATTAGTTTGTCTCCTACCTTTCAAAGGTACGCTTTCCTTCAAAGGTTCAAGATTTCTTATTTTTATACCTACTTAATTTTTTACCTTGGTTGTTCCAAACAAGCATCCTTGCAAGAATCATTCTCACATGATGGGAAGGGGAACATGAATAGCTGGAGTCGAATAACCAAAAATTGAAAGTCGAGCTAGATAGGCTTCATGCTGAGATGAACCAATTCACTGACTTAAGGCAGCAACTTTCAACTTTGCAGGCCAAGCATGACGAGATGACAAGTAGCCTTTCCAAGTTTGAGTTGAAGGTATTCAACCTAATGTCTCAATAAGAGGAAGCATTGGAGAAAGCCAGAGAGGAAGACCATCGTGAGGGGTAAGACTCCTTATTTGAGGTGTTCTAGTATATACCGAGAAAGGGAAGAACATCCTAGAAGCCTGCTGGAGATCGCATCTAGCTGAATACTTAAAGAGCAATGAATTCAAGTAGCTATTGGTGAAGAAAGCCCAGAAATACTACTACCATGGCATCAATACCTATGTAAACCAACTGGAGGCTAGAGGCATGCTGAGCATAGGCCAACTAGATGAGAATGTTGATCACCTATACAAATTGGAATCTCTTCCCTCAGACTCAAAAGATGAAGAGGACCCCATTGGTGAAAGCGAAGGTGATCCCATTGAGCCATCATCAGTAGCCAAGCTAGAGCCAATGAATGATGTTACAAGAGGGGCTGAGATATCCCTTGGGGCTGAGCTTTTAGGCCAGGTGGATGTATTAGCTGCCGCATCTCCTACTGGGTTGGCCAACCTTAGCGGTTAAGGGGTCTTTACCATAATGATCTCTGGCCCACCTGTTAGGGAAACTTCTCTGCTTTCCCTTTTTTCTTTTTGTGAATATTATCAGCCTTCGTACTGAATGAAAAGAATCCCTATTTTGAAATATCAACTTTAACTTTCCAATATATGGTTGCGCTATTAAAAAATGTTTGAATTATAAAATAAATTAATTTTCAATCTGTCGAGCTAATATTAATTCTGACTTCTTACAATATGCTTGGACATTCATTCGTTGTCTTAGATCAGTCGAGTTGATATTAGTTTGGCGTTCACCACCTTCACTTGGATATTCATCCATTGTATTTAGATCAGTCGACCTTATTTTAGTTTGGCATTCGCCATCTTCACTTGGACATTCGTTTGTTGTATTTAGATCAGTCGAGCTGATTTTAGTTTGGCATTCACCATCTTGGACATTCGTCTATTGTATTTGAATTAGCCAACCTGATTTTAGTTTGTCATTCACCATCTTCACTTGGACATTCGTCTATTATATTTGGATCAGCCGAGCTTATTTCAGTGTAGCATTCACCATCTTCACTTGTACATTCGTCCATCATATTTGGTTCAGCCAAGCTAATTTCAGTTTAGCATTCACCATCTTTACTTGGACATTCATCCATTATATTTAGATCAGCAAAGATCATTTAGAGAAATAAAAAATGACTGAATTTCAAAATAACTTATAGGAAATAAAAACTGACCTGACCTGACCTTTTATGAAACAAGGCTAACATAAAATAGGACTAGTAATACAGACTCTAACAAAAAGAAATTACATGTTAAAATGCCGCAAGTTCTGTACATTCCACAAACGAGCTACTTTCTTTCTTTCAACTGTTTCCAGCTCATACGCTTCTCCCTAATCACCTTATAAGGTCCTTCCCGATTTGGCTCCAGCTTTGTGATATTACCCAATGCATATGCTCTTCTCAGGACCCAATCTCCCATTTGAAAACTGCGAGGCTTGACCCTCCTATTGAATGTGGTCTAGATCCTCTACTTATATTTAGCTAATCTAAGACAAGCATTCTTCCTTTTTTCTTCAATCATATCCAGAGAAGCCTTAAGCAACTCCCTATTCTCCTTAGGATTATATGCCAACACCTGATGTGATTCTAGACCCACCTTGATTAGGATCAACGCATCTATGCCATAGACCATACTAAAGGGTGTTTCATTGATTAACATTTTAGGCACAGTCCTGTAGGCCTATAATATGCAGGGAAGCTTATCTACCCTGGTTTAGTTCAACCTTTTCTTCAGACTTCTTGAAAGATAACGATTAATGACCTCTATTTGCCCATTGGTTTATGGATGGGCTATAGCTGAAGTGTTGGACTGTTTTCATCTCCTTACATCAAGCTTGCACCTTGGCCTCTTGGAGTTATCTTCCATTGTCTGAGATCAACTCCCTAGGGATGCCATATCTACATACTATGTTCTTCCACAGAAATTTAAGTACCTCATTCTCACTTATCTTAGCTAGTGACTTCGCCTCTATCCACTTGTTAAAATATTCCACTGCTACCAATAGATACTTTCTTTACTCGACTACTATAAGGAAATGCCCCATGATATCCATCCCCTATTTAGCGAATGGGCAAAGTGTACTCATTCTATGTATTGGCTCGGCAAGTACATGGCTAATTTGGGTGTGCCTCTAACACTTGTCACATCTCTTCACCAACTCTCCCGCATCAGCTTGGATAGTAAGCCAGAAGTACCCAACTCGAATAGTCTTGGAGGTTAGTGCTATCCCACCTAAGTAATCCCATAGCACCCTTCATGAATTTCTTGCAAGATGTACTCCCCGTCTTTAAGGGATAAACACTATAGCAATAGCTAAGAAAAACCCCTTTTGTACAATAATCTATTTACTATAGTGAACCTTGTCGCTCGCATGTGCAACTTGTGATTAGCCCTCGGGTTAATTCCATACAGGTATTGTATGATATGTGTTCTCCAATCTTGACCCTTTTCCATAGTGAGAACTTCAGCTTTGAGGCTCCCTTTGTCTAGCTCTTGGATAGTTATTCACAGGGTGTTGCACTTAGTTAAGGAGTTGGCTATCTTGACTAAACAATCTGCCTTGCTGTTTTTCTCCTAAGGGATCTAAGTTATTTGAAGCTCGACCAGATGCTGTCTTAGTTTATCAACCAATTGCAAGTATTTGTTTATCCTAACCTCCTTAACTTCATACTATCCTTCAACCTGCTTCACCACCAATTGTGAATCAGTGAACACCTAGACATGTTTGGCACCACTTTACATGGCCATTCCAATACCACATTGAAGATCCATTCCACAAACTGGATTGCCACAATATGCCTTATATCCAAGAGCTTTTCCATTGCCTATTAGATTATGTGATCCTTTTTAAGCCTGAAATGCCTCTTTTTCTGTTTGATTATTTTGACAAATGGGTCAACATTAAGCTTGTGCTCGGCTATTCTTAGATCTATCCCTATAAGTTCCTTCACAAAAAAAGCAAAAACATTCACATAATCTCTCAATACAGTAATTAACTCTATTTTCAAGTCTGTCCCCATGTGAGAGCCTATCCATGTGATCTTGCTCCAAAAACCAATTCTATTGACAAGAGCTCTCCCTCTGGTTTGATTTTTTATTATTTCTCTAAAGCCAGAGGTTCGCGTGCATTGTTCTGCCTCTACTTACGAATGGCTTTATCATTCTTATGACATCCCTTCCTCACCGTGTCCACATAGAACTTTCAAAAAGTATATTGGTCTTCTACTACTTCCCCCACCATTTACCCCACCATATATTTAAGCTTCATATGATATAGGGAAGCTACTGCCAAGAAGAGATGTAACATGGACCTACCAAAAATTACATTATACATAGAAGGAGCATCAACTACCAAGAAATTTACCATTAGGTCTTTCGGTATATTTCTGACCCTAGTGAGACTAGCAGGTAAATCCATCCTCTAGGCTAAAATGCCTATCCTAAAAATCTAAAAAGCGATGTTTCTACTGGCTCCAGCATGGTGTTTTCGATATCTATATGTTAAAAAGCATCATTAAAAAAGATATTTGCTGAGCTACCTCCATAGCTATCATTGTTGTAATGACCAAAGCATCTTATAGGGTAGATGCAAGGTTTTCAGGTCATCTAGTCTAAACTGAATAAATGGAATGTCATTAATGTTAGAGATGGATGCCACCTCCTTATTTTTGTGTGCCGTAGCTAAGACCATGGCTCTCTTAACTCAATGAGTGTCTCTCTTGACTAGGCCTCCTGAAATCATGTGGATCACCCCTTTAACTATCCCATGTTTAGCATCATTCTCCCTATTAGGTTGTTGTATTTTCAACTGCCTTTTCCAGACTTGTGTGGGGCACCTGTCTTTGCCCCCAGCTTCAGCCCTAAGTACAAATTCATCTAATTTCCCATCTCACACCAACTGTTTTAACTCATTTTGTAGGTGATCACATTCTTCCGTCATGTGCCCTTACTCATTGTGAAAATAATACAACCTGTCCGACCTGGGAAGCCTTGATGGGTCTTTATGAGAGTGTGACCATCGAAGCCAATTAAGATGTTTGATAGCCTGCATGACTTATTCGTTAGGTAGTCACAAAAGGGTGTAGCAGTCAAACTTAAGCCCCATCATTGGCAAAGCTTTTGCCTATCGTACAAATGCAGCCCTAAGTCTCTCCTCTTGCCTGGGGTTTTTGTTCATAAGATCTTCTCTCCTATCCTTTCTCTTCTCCTTTAACTCCCTCTCCTGCACTTCACAATCCTCCTCTTCATAGATGTACTTCACTGCCCACCTTAGGAGTTCATCATAACTTTCCATAGGTTTTCTGCTTAAAGGCCAGAAGAAAGGACCAGGTCACAGCCCTTAAGTGAAGGCACTCCTCAGCAACTTTAAAGTGTCTAATGAGACCTCTAAAGCGACTGTAGTGAACCACCTTACAAAATTTCTTAAGCTTTCAGCCTCTTCTTACTGAAAGAAAAATAAGCTTTGTGCACTCCTACGATATTGTTTGTTACTGGTGAATTGATGTAGGAATCTTCAGGCAAATTCATCAAACGTATGAATAGATCGGGAAGGTAATTGTTCAAACTACCTTTGAGCAACTCCTCCCAGGGTAGTGAGAAAAGTCATGCACTTCACTCCATCTGAGAATTGATATAGTAGGGACAAGTTTTCAAACACGCACAAATGATCAGCAGGGTCAGCAGTGCCCATATACCTAGGTATGTTGAAAAACTTGTGGTTCTTTAGGAATGGATCACACAATATGGCCTCAATAAATAGTGAGGCCTTGACCTTTTTTCCCATCTTTCCTTCTATCCTCTTCCTCATCTCTCCCAACTCCTTTCTCATCACCCCCATCTCTGTTACCTAATCCGACTGGGGCTTATGTTTCCTATCCAAGCCATGTCCTACCAAGACTTGACTTTCTGCTATTGCTTTTGCATTTGCTAAATGAGTGGGGATCTCTAAGTCTACCTCCATGGGTATATCACATGCACCTCGTACTTTTCTTGGCTTATCCAATATTTCCTCTACTAGTGCCATTGTTACCTCATGCCCTCCCACAATCAATCCTGGATTACTAGGAAAGGGTGGCCTAGCTATCATCGTACCTTATGCAACTGCTCCTGAAACCAAGGTAACCATAGGACTTTGTGCAGGGGCTATGCTCGCGGGCATATGTGCTACCAAAGTGGCTGTCGCCTTTACTAGAGCTATAAAGTTAACCAACCCTAGCAGAGGCACCAAACTATATGGGGGCGGAATATTGGCTACTAATTCCCAACAAATAGAGAATGACCATGGGGCTTGGCAGCATCGGCTAGGGGGTCGCATGCATAGCTCCAATAGACTAGGTAGAGGCAATAACACCAAATATTGACCATAAGAAGTTAGTCAATTGTTCTATAGTTATTTTCTCTACCATCAGAGATACTGGAACAACCCTTCCCTCAATTACTGCCATCGGCACTACAGTAACTGAGGGCAAGGCTATGGCAGCCACGGGCATTTGCTCACTCTACGACATCATCCTCGTACCTATCTCGCCATTGTTTTCTGAATTGCTCATTCTCACATCTTGACTACTAATCTATTCCCACAAACAGCACCAAATTAATGCCAAAAATAATTTTTCAGAGTACCAATTGAAAGCAAAAGATAATCTCATATTTTCTAATAATTGTGCTTTTACAATTTTGTACAAAGTTTTTTATATAACTAAGAACCCTATTAACTGGGATCATATCCACTCACTAAGCCACTAATTATTTTCATACATCAGAATAAAAAATATAAAGCGACATGTAGCCCAATGTTCCTCCTCTTTTGGTTGTGCATTAAACGACTGAAACTAAAGTAAATCTGAGTACAGCTCAGCTCTTCTTTTGAGTGCATCTTGGCTATCTTCTAAGTGCGGCTTGGCTATTTCTTGCGCTTATCTTGACTTTTCTTCTAAGCGCAACTTGACTTATATATTGGGGGTCAGCTTGGCCTGCAAAAAATTTCAAACCCCTAAAACTTCATGAATATATTTAACTCGAATTAGCGATACATATACCAAACATAGTTATCATGAAGATATGTGTCATGGCATATCAAGTACGTTAGGGTGAATTATGAGGCTATTGTGTCCGCTTTATAACACAAGCATATATATAGAGATAGATGTTGAAAAAAGATATGTACATTAACATATA
Organism: Jacaranda copaia; assembly: GCA_014898725.1. Classification (NCBI taxonomy): domain Eukaryota; kingdom Viridiplantae; phylum Streptophyta; class Magnoliopsida; order Lamiales; family Bignoniaceae; genus Jacaranda; species Jacaranda copaia. Next base: position 709,226 of record JACGDI010005129.1, read on the forward strand.
TAAAAATATATTGGTACATAAATATGACAAAATATAATCAATTATGCCATCAATTATGGTTCAACAACATAATCACTCAATACATCGCGTTTAGTAGTTAGATTTAATCGATGCCAAGTATCTAAGCAAAATTTGTAAGCCTTGGACATGAAGTGCAACAGCGTTGTCACCTTATCAAGCGTGGCTTCTATCTATCCAATTAGACAAAGATATAATATATTAAATAATAAGTTGAAAAAGTTAATCATGTCATTATTAATTTAAAAATGAAGCAAGCAATATTTTCTCAGATTGTAAGAGTCGATTGCTAACATGTAAGGAAAGTTTGAAATAAAATTAATAGTAAAACAATTCAACTAAAATTTCCCCCTTTTTCTTTGCAAATGTTTTTTACTATAGATTAGTGGCTAACAGAAGAACAGGAAAAAGATCAAAAACACTAAGAAGGAAGAAGTGAGAAAATGATTACTCTGGTCAAGAAGTGGGAAATAAGATGTCCATCTGGTGAGGATTCAAAGCCTTTTCGTCAATGGAAAGCGTATAGATATTGAAATCTCAATCACATTTCTTGAATTTTTGGTATGATTAATGAAAAAATTGAGATCAAATCAGGATTATAATCTTAAGAGAGGAATCGGAATCGAATGTTACGAAATATAAAGGATAATTTTATTATTTTTAGAGGATAAAAGGAAGAATTATTTATACCTAAATGTAAATAACCTGTGTCGGCCTTAAATCATCTCAAATTAGAATCTGTGACGCCAAGCCACACTTTGCGGATCCATACTTATATTATGTAAATAAATGACACTTAGTCTATCATGGAGTGCTATTCTACAGCACATGGATTTTCACGGTAGCGGCATCAATTTGACTGGCACATACAAAAAAGAATGGTATTTATAATCCTTAATGGGTTTGGTTTTGATGAAAATACACCTCTACTAAAACGTGTCCTTTAGTTTTCACAATGGGTAGATCACTAATCAATGCCCTCAATTTTTTTATCGAACATAAGAATAGGAAAAGGATCAAAAACAACAAATTTATCAAACATTTGACTGTACTAACTTTTTATCTTCTTCACTTTGTGATGAATAAGTTATGTATGAATGCTCATAAAATTTATTCTCTAAACCTTAAAGGTTTAAAAATTTAAGGAAAATTACAATGCATTAAGATAAAATAGAAAATAATATCACAGTACATCCATTTACTCTATCAGTCTTAGTGGAAATGTATATTTTAAGTAAAAACTTTTTTCCCAAGTTGGTATAGTCCAAGCGTCATTTTAACAGATGTAAAATGGTATAGTTAATACGAATACATTTTTTTAAATCTAAATTAACTGATCAAAGACCATTAATGTTATGAAAAATTCATGTCTTACAAATAAAGGTTAATGTTATTTTTGGTTATATGGAATAGATATATATATCTTCATATATGTGTATCTTTTTATATTTTTAGTTTCAAAAATTACCTATGTAAAGCTTATATCTCAACACCTAATTAATTACATTTTCATAATCACGTATCCTTACAATTTGCTTAATGATGACTAACTTTAAGGCTATTCAAAATTTTGAAACATATGAATGAGTGAACGACTATAATAAGAATTTAAAAATAAAACTTAAATAAATATGATGAAGTTAATATTAATATTATTTAGGAAAAATTAAGAAAAACATACCTAAATATTGATGCAATTAAAACAATGTAGAGAACAGTTGCTTGAGTTTTGATGTCATTGGAAGAAAAGAACAAACATAAAAAATGAATTATACTCTCCCCCAATCCCCCAAAGCTTAATCCAATATTTCAACGATTTGACGTGTAATGATGCGCTATATAGTGAGAAGAAACTTATAAAATGGTATCTCAAGATCAACTTTTGCCAAAATACAAGCACCACAAAGCATATGTCACTTCCGCTATGGGGTGTCAACCAATCAAAATGCATACTAATCAATTGGGACCTCCATCACATGAACCCCTATACCAAACACCGATCCCACGCCACCCCAACTAATTGCTCCTAAACTCTCTTTTTTATTTCCTACTTCCTCGTTCTGTCTTTTTATGGAAAAAGATTCTAAGTATTTGGCCCTTTGTGGAGTTGTTCTTCTTATTAGGTTTCAAGAGATTAGCATTTGTGCTGAGGGCAGTTATTTGAAGTACTCATCCAAGAAGAAATGTGCAAAGGGACATTATGAAATTATTTGTTTGATGAAAACGAAATAGGACGAGAAAGACAATAATAAAAATATATGAACATGAATTAAGAATATGTATAAATTGTGAACATGAATTAATTTGCTATATATAACTTTGCTGGAAAATTTTAAACCCAGCAAGAAAACAACATAGAATTGATGGATAATAAGGAATATATGTTGGGAGCATGAGTGGGGAGGAGGTTTAAATAATGAAGAGAGGAAGTGAAAAGGAGTTCAAAGTAATGGGGGATGTTTGACATAATGGGGAGAGGGAGTGGAAAGAAGTCTTAAATAGTGGAGGTGGATTATTTGTAGGGATATTTTAATCAAACAATAATTTGGCGTAGCAACTTAAAAAATCGTTATTTTTTGTGAGTATAAAGGGATTTTCTTTTCTAGATAGTGTAGACAGGATTTTTTTTATCTCATTAAAAAAATATATACAGAAAAAGAATAAGGAAAAGGGACAAACCTGGCGGATTTAAGAGACTTAGATTTAGAGTTGGCAAAATATATTATTGACAATAAAAATACTGCCAAAAAAATTCATTAAGAAAAAGGAAATATATTAGGAGAAACGAGGTGGATAACACTCACAGGTCATTCAAAGATGTTAAATTTGAAACTTGGTGAGATTGGACCTCGAAACCTGCTGTAGCCACCATGTAAAACTGATCAGTTAAAAAATGGAGCTAAGAAAATTTTTGGAGTGTTCTTGCACAAACTATTAGGAGAAAGATAAACAATCATTCATAATTAACATACAAAAAATGAGAAAACAGATTGGATTTTGTCTACAATGCAATGAGGTTTGACCAATTCCCAATGAAGTTTGGTAACTCTCTGCGCTCCATTTCAGCAAAATACCTAGAAATGTAGAAAAAAAACATTTTACTAAAAAAAATCCTTACAAAATAATGTTAGAGCAAAAAGGGAATCCAAATAAATTCAATCAGAGTCACGAAACTCAAAAAACTAATGGTAAACACTTGCTATAAATCAAAGGAAAAGAGATCGGAAACTGCTTGTTTAAGGAGAATAAAAGCAACCAACAAAAGGATAAGCATGGTTATATAGATTCTAAACTTGCATGGGATTGGTATAGCTTTTGCGGTGGTAGACGGAAAGGTTTAAGATTATATTGGTGAAGTCACCGGTGACGTGGTAGTAGACGGAGTGATGAGATCTCAAATTGCTGAAAGGTTTTGTGCTACCCATTGCTAGGTTTAAGATTATTTTTGGTTTGATAAAAAATAGAGATCGGCCAAAAATTGTACATAAAGACACTGGAGAAAAGAAAAGCTAGAAGAGGGAAGGATTTGTAGAAGGAAGTGATGGAAGGGAGTTGAAAAGATATTGGAGAGAAGAAGAGTTAATAGAGGGAAAGAGTTGTGGAAGAGAAAGAATGAGTGGGAAGTTTATACGTGAGATTTATATAGGTATAGCATATATCTCGTAGGGGTATTTTAGGCAAAATATATTTTGGTGTAATGGAAAAATAACTTCCCTTTTGTGAGTGTAAGGCCCTTCTTTTTTATGTAGTATAGATTAATTCTGGGCAAGCGGAGTTGTGAGCAAACTATATGGGCTAGTCACGGCACCGCAGGAGGATATTTTGATAAAGTTATCTACTAACGGTATGGTGTTATGTCCGATCAATTATGTATATTGTACAACATAGAGGTGAACCGAGGTGGCCATAGCGCCTTAGGCTTGGGCTACAATTTATATAGTTAGGTCCACCTCAGATTGATCAAATTACAAACATTCTTGGATACATATAATGTTCCCTGGGCTTAGTCCAAGACCTAGCAAGTCTATTAGAAAGAGCTAGCATAGGTGTCACCCTACTATGATCTACCATGTTTGGTACCATTTCATATATCTCAGGTTTTCGCCATTCTGCCAACAAATTTAGCCGATAATCGAAGATACACAAGATAAAAAAATGTTCTTGAAATTTACATGATATATAAGTTTCAAAATTTTATATAAGATGTCCTATGTTTGTGTAAGTTTTCTTCAAGTTAAATTGATTGAGAAAAATAAGACCCTAGGGTGAAAAAAAATAACAAATAAATACATAATAATTAAGAAAAAGACCAATGAGCCTAATAAATTAAGTCCATCAAGATGTGTACTTAGACCCAAGCCAACTAAGTATTTAGCCATAATAAATATTAACTTCCAAAGCCAGAATAAACATGAAAAACTATATATAAAAAATCCCAAGCTCTAACTCTATATATAGGCATGTTTGGAGGACCAAAAACTTTATCAAACTTGTTGATTTTTGGAAAGGACCCCAACTCCATTTTCATGCAATATTATTTTAGCATCATCTGTGGAAACTCCTATCTCAATTGGGGAATGTTGAGTACATAGACAAGGTCAAGAGCTTAGTATTCCAATGCCCAGGTGTCACGGACGGACTCTATCTTGTAGCAGAATGACCGTCTATCCGTGATGGCATCTCAGGTTTCACCCAACCTTCAATCCGCCAACGTCCATCTCAAGTTTTTCTCATACCCCGTTCCTCATTTCGGTCCAATAGCTTACTAGCATAAGCATCAGAACACTTTACAGTACTAGCATACTCGCCTATTCCAAATGCTCACAATCATCGAAGGCTCACGTTCGGCATGCCGAGCATGTTTCCTTAACAGTCCCTAACTAGCTACCATGCATGTCCTCAATCTAGGTCCCTTTACGAGCACCTCTTGATGGCAAAGGAGCAATCTCGCTCCATCTCAGCATTGAGGGTCACTTGGTGCCGACAACGCAATCCTCGTGCTCATCACTCGCTCGGAGTGCTTAGGCCATAACGTAGCGCCCTTCGTTTGTACCTTGCCCGTGTAGGGCCACATGTAAGTCCAAGGCTTATATGATGTGCCATCATCTTATGTAAGTCCTGCACAGAGCGTTGGACTTGATTTTCAGCTCGCTAGCATTATGCTTCACTAGCCTACTATACGGCGTCGCCCTACAACCGCATGTCTTAAGCCAACGGACCCCATAGCAAGGCTAGAACCCATAGCCCATGCTTAGCGAGTTAGTTCACGAGACTTTTGTGTGTTCATCTCGATCACTCAATCGGCTTAGAGGTGTTGCCCCATAATTTTCAAAGCCCTCGGGACACAAGCGTTTCTACCTTACAACCTTTAGGCACTTTCTCAGACCCAACGTGGGCCCACCTAGCCCCACACCATCCGTTCGGTTCCCAACCCATCTGGGGACTCCAAATACTCATATGAGATGTCTAGAGTTGACCCTTGATGGCTCCTCATCGCCTTCAACGAGTTGCCCGCTTAGTGTCTAGACAGCATGGGGAAGACCGACCAGTTGCCCACCGTGGCATGCCCACCGTCTCAACAGCCTTCAAGCACATCTATCCCCCTTGTAATAGGTTTAAAAAAGATTTCTGTTATGCCCACAGTAGACATTGAAATGTCAAGC
>JACGDI010005129.1:715006-739400 GCA_014898725.1 Jacaranda copaia
CATTCTCCTCCAATAAGTGACCCGTGACACCAAGCCACACCATGTGGTGAAAATGCAGAGAACAATCTACCTAAAGTGGAGCCCCATCTAGCATTAGAGCTAACATCAAAAGCAAATTCACTACTGGGAGAGGCCCTTGCACAACAAGCTCCACCCCTAAAAGACCAAATTGAAAATGACTTAAGAAGCATTAAAGGCGCAATTGAAAAATGCATCCATGTAAGTTACAACTAAAGCAATCGCTTACTATGCTAGAGAGCACTGCCCATAAGAGCAACCCCCGTTTTCTCATTAAAGTCGAAAAGTATTACATTTCTTGAAAAGGATTGAACAATGGATGAACCAAGATTAGGGCACCATTTCTCTTCCATATCATAAGTAGACATGCAAACCTCCCTTAGAGTTGACCCATCCCAACGATAGCCATCTACAATAAGAGTTTAGACTTACTCAATCGTACCTTAATGCTCAAGAAAAGGAGAAATCAAGTACCTTATGTTAGTTATCACTTTCTTGATATGCAACCTCTTTTGCCCAACTATCCTAGTGAAGTCATTCCTTCCAAACATGAAAATTAACTTGTCGAAGTTTGAGGGCACAATATATCCCCATAAGCATCTGGATAAATTTCCTTGTAAAAATAAAGCTTTACAATATTAGTAAAACTACCGATTGCAAAGTGTTCAACACTAACCTCACCAACTGTGCTTTGATATGGTTAAACCAGATGCTTATTTGATTTATCATGGGCTAGGAACAAATAGCACAACACTTCCTCTACGAATTATCCATCAACCACAAGTACCCTAAGATGGTGGCTTACGTAGTTATTATCATGTAAAGAGATAGAGAGTTTCTAAAAGACTATATCACCTATTTTATCAAAGCAGTGCACGAGATCCCTCAAATTATATAAGAGGTATTGCCAAGTATCATAGAACTGGAGTTATCAGAAGTTTCAAGAGTCCATAACAAGAGCCACCAACCATGCTTAAAGAACTCCACGCTTGAAAAACTTCTTTTTCAAGTAGAGAAATACATCTAGATTGAGGAGATGATGACCTTATAGGATGCCAACAAGCACAAAGCGCAAAATGAATTAGGCAACAATAGCAAAAAGCTAAGAGACCACCAGGGTATCCTTTAAAAAACATTCTCCCCATACACCAATCTTAACATATTCAAGACAAAGATCCTGGTCATATGGAATAACATGACCTAATCTAATACCTTCTAAAGATAGTGGACAATCCAAAAGGATAGAAGTTTGAGAAATAGTATTAGTGGAAGAAATACTAATAAGAACTATTAACACTTGAAAGGCAAAATCAAGAGGCCAATACAGTAAGGACACTTGAAAAAGTATGTGGCTTGACAACAAGACCAACTCAAGAAGAGATCTAGAGTGGAAATAATGAGGATTGCCGATATTCGTCTGGTGAATAGTCAAAGTTAAGAGAATGACAACATCAGGAAAACCTAAAGAACTTACCTATTATCAATGTTATTTCAATAATCTCTAAAGGACCTATGGGAGGCAACTTCTCAAATACGAGAAAAAGGATGGTGCAAGCAACAAAACAAACATAATCCCACTTAGTATGAGTTCAATGGACATCATCTTCCATAATGCTTTCCTCTAGTTGAGGGTGGATAAGGACCGACTGCAAAAGATCAATTCTCTCTTATTGGATTTAGTAATGAAGTAGTGGAGGCACTCAGAGAGGTCTCTCCTCGCCTCTCCTTAGGTACTTATCCCTTGTGGGTCACGGAGATAGTGAAACTTTTAGCTGTCAAGACCCTATCTATGTATAATATGATATTTGGAAGACCGACTCTAAAGTTTTTTCCAAGACGTAGTCTCAACTTAATACATGCAAATGAAGTTTCCTATATCTAGTGGAATGGGAAAAGCTGTTGGCTAACCAAATAACTACTAGATAATGCTACGCCAGCATCTTGAAAAGACTAAAAGTCCTAATTACCAACTTTAGCAATGCAAAAAAAAGTTGTGAAATAAGTTAAAAGATAAATATAAAGGTGTAGTCCTATAAGCCTACATCATTGCAATGAGAAAAAAGCCACCTTCTAATGAAGAAATCAATGTAGTGCGAGATCGCACACAAGAAAACTATCTATGAAAAAGGCATTGTTGTCAACTACTCAGTCCCCACAGTAGAGAGAAAAGACGCCACTCAAAATGAATAAACACGCTCCTCGTGTCACCATAAAGTTCTTGTTTTATTTTCTAAGTTATTCTAGTAGTTAGGATTTCCTTTTCAACTTCCAGTATTCATTTCAAAAAATGTAGGCATTTTTCTTCAATTGCTTATCAAATAAAAGGCTGTCTTAAATGAGGAGCGACGCTTATTTCTTTGTTTCTTTCAATAAAAATTTTCTAATTTTGCCTTACAACTATGTCCATTCTTTTATTTCAAAAATGATAAATTGCATGATTATCTCATTTGCGAAAAAACCTAAAAGGCATGTGTACATAAAAAAACACACACAAACAACAACAAGCGTATGACCTTGATTATGAAACCATAATATCAATAGTGACATCACTTTGTAATCGATAGTCATCTATAACTGCACCACTATAAGACCCCTAAGAGGGCACATGGTAATGATATCAGCACCACCATGAGACCCCTAAGGAAATGCTTGGCAAAAGACTACTATAAGGCCCCCAAAGGGGTGCTCAGCATAAAGACCAATAAAGACCCCAAAGAAGTGCATAGCAAGGACAAAATACCACTATAAAACCCCTAAGGGGGCACATAACAATAACAAAAAATCATTATAAGACCCCTAGGGGTACGTGTAATAAACAAACACCACTATAAGACCTCCAAGGTGATGAATAGAAAATGAGAACCATTATAAGACCTCTAAGAAGGCACATGGCACTCACAAACTACCACAAGACCCCTAAGGGCTACTTCAACAATATCCCAAAAGCAAACCACGTACCAATTACAACTTTAGTAACACCCTTAAAGAGAACATATAATGACATGATGACGAATCTAAAAAGACTCCTAAGGGAGTGTATACTGATAACAATCCATTAAGACCTCCTAAGGGAAACAAATTATCAACACCACACTATGACCCTCTAAGTAGGGCATATTATAAGTAGCAACATTATGATGGGACCTTTTATCAGAGGCTTCGAACATAAAGGAAAAACTAAGTCCTTCATAGAAAAGAGCATGCTATTATGCAAGTCCCTCTAGCCTTTTCCTTAAGCCATGCTATCATAGTTGCAGTCCCTTCTGCTTGTTAAGACATTTGCACAACTAAGTTTTAAAGTTGTTCCAAGAAAGATAAATCATATAGTCAAATGACTATACATAACTACAAACATAAAACACAAGTATAATAAATTAAGCAAAAAGAAAGGTACTTACTTGGGCTAAGTCCCTGACAGCAAACTTAGTTAACTACGAAGAGGAGAATATCTCCAACTTCTTATGGTTGTACTCACTAATCCTACTCTACAAATTATTAGTGCTAAAAGTAATTTCATCAATATCCTAATGAGAGTTGATGCCGCAACTTCTGTGCAAATCCTAGAAAAGAAAAACTTTGTCCTCAGATAAGTAGCTTCAACAATGAACTCTCAATCATGCTTCCTAGCCAACCCTGATATCACTGGCTCAAAACTATTGCTATGCCACTCTAAGGCACCACAAAAAGAGAGAGTAAGATGCTCTCCTACATATCTCCAAAAGGGGCTTGGACGCCACCCTATAGGACAAGTCCCTATAAGGCCATTCCACCACAAATCTCTTACAAGAATCTTTTTTTATCCTCTTAACGCAAATCCTAGCCAAGTCAACCTTTTTTTTCTTTCCAAGAACACTTAAATTTGATCAAGCTCAATGGTCTAACAAATAATCAACAAAAATATTACACATGCTAAGGAGAAAGCAAAATATAATAACAAGCACAAAAGTAAGCAAAAGCCAAAAAATTAACTAAGTAGTTGCTAGAAATATGTAAACTTATGTCAAAAGGGACAACAAATAATCCCACCTCCTTGAAGCGTTGGCAAAGATCATGGTGAACCTTTCATAGATGCATCAATAATGATGATCTACTCTAAATGCATGAAACCTTAACCCTCATGTCACACATCGATCTTTCCAAGGCTCTCTAGAAAAAGGCAAACCACTTAAGAATTTGCAATTTGTTCTAAGAGAGATATGGAAGAAAACTTTATTTGGCACCCTATGCACCATGAATAAGAAATAAAAACTATTCAAAGTGATAGAAAGATCTAAGTGCCTAAGGAGTGCTAAAATCCCATGAAGTATGCAAAAGAGTTTGAAGTGGACTAACTCAAGCACATCCTATGACTCCTAATTATTTCTAAAAATAATGGATTAGGAGGAAAGAAAACCTATTACTAGAGTAAACATTAAAAATAGTAAAGTACTTTGAAAGTGGTGATACAATGGAATCCTACGAAGAAGGAAGAACAAAATCAAACTCGTTAGAGGTGCAAACCTTATGTTTTAAAATTTATAACTCCCCCAAAAAAAGCAAACAAAGCAGTTCATTAACACCAACAAAACAATTATCAACATTAGGAACATCGTTGGACCTTTCTTCAGAAGAATCTTTTTCCTCATACTTAGACTCAAAATTGGACATGGATGAAAGAGACAATTTAAAAATAAAGGATTGATTGATACATTCTTGATATGTGACCCCCACGATCCAAAATTGGACTAGATAACATGCCCAAGAAATAGCTCACAAATTCAAAAAATATAGTGATGCCATGAGGGGACAACCACCATGAACCTAAACAATCATAACACGAACAACCATCACCTACACCAACAACATCACGCAATCACCTAGTGGGCATCTACATGGTGGCAAAAACTTACTGCCGACCCCTATCAAACCTACAAACTCTAATTTTGATGAGACCTTGGTGGCCAATCTGCTCTAGGCGGCGACAATCCTACCCTTGATCCCTATTGGACCTACATATTATAATTTTGACTTTGATTTGGACTTGGTCTCAATACTCAATAGGCCGCTCTCAAAACTAGACATACCACACTCCCAAATTGAAGTTTTCCAAGAAAATTTTTACTAACTGAGGAAATTAGAAAAACAAAGGAACAAAGTAACAAAAAAGAGATATAGAGTTTACCTTGGGAACTCATCTTATATCAATAAATCTTACTTCCTAAAAATCCAAAATTGCCAAAATTTGTCTAAGTTTTTTGGAGGGCACAAAGTATTAAACAAGATGTTTCTTCAAAATAACCAGTTAAGAAGACCTTAGCTTGCGATTGCTTGTGAAAGTAATCTCATATTTTACATCTCAAATATGAGGGGTATGAGCAAACACGTGCATGATTATGAGACCCACACTATGTGGAAAAAAATCCACAGTAATGTCTTAGAGCCCTATTTCCTCTCCACTATTGAGTTATTCCCATTTTTTTTTTCTCACTTATCTCGCAGGATTCCCACAACTCTTTCTTATCTCCAAAATCTCTCTTGTTTTACTGTTTAGGAGATCTCTCCTCTACAATGGAATCTTATTTTCTCCTTCTTTAATATGCAACGCCAAAATAAAAGCCTCAAATTCACACTATTATTCATCTTTTGTGCTTAAGAAATTAACCAATTTCATGCTTTAGCATTTCAAAACACTATGAAATCACAAGTTAAGGTTTGAAAGTGCACAGGCTACTTTATTTTGTGTCATTAGGATTTATTTTTGGTGTTTGTGTGTTCTATGTAACTCTTTCTTCCCAATATGCATTCATCAACCCACAACACAACACATATGAGCATGACTTTGTTTGTTATTGTTCATTCACCAACAACAAAATCCATGGGTTTGTGTGATTGTGTTTCTGTAGTCTGAACTAAACCTTCCCCAAGCTTTCCAAGGTATTCTGCTTATTGATTTCCATTTCTCTATGTACATTTAAAATCAGCTCATGTTTTAATTTAGGTCTAGGATATCTATTAGTTAACAATTGTTGTCGTTATGATTTTATTAAAAAATACTAGGGTCTTTTGTTGTTCAATAAAAGGACTTAGTCTAAAATTCATTTTTTGTTTTTTTTTTTTTTTTTTTTTTTTTTTGTGGGAGAGGAGGACAAGTTTCTGGGGAACCTTTGCATGTAATTTTTATCTTGAAAGATAGTTGGAATTAGTTTCATATATTTTTGTTATGTCTTCTTCAAACATTCAAGTGATGATAAACATATGTCTAATAAATATTTTAAATCGTGAATTTACTGATTATAGACTAAAATTAGGGAGGAATGTTGGCACTATTTGGTTGACTAATTTTGGTGTAAACTATTGCTATGTGTTTCATAGTTTTATCAATTAACTAGTAGGAGTTTGTTCCAAGTGATTTTAATTGATGGTGTACTGTTTGTATCCAAATGTGTTATTTTATTTCCACACAGATTTTATACTTGTTTAGTAATATCTATTGTTATCATTTCAATATCTGAAAATATATCCTAATATTTGCACTTGTCAAACTTATTGTACCAAATAATACGATTATTTAAACAAGTTATTGTGTACGTGATCCTATATTGTTGCAAATATAATGGTAGGTGTTATCATATGTTTAGTATGGACTATTTATAGGAAAATTTGTATGTTTATTTCAAGAATTTTGCGGCCTAAGGTACCACACTTATTCACTAAGCAGTGCTCTTTATTCTTTTAGTTTTTTATTTCTTATCTGCTACACTTGTGGTTGGTCTTATGGATAGTTATGAGTACTAATGCCATTGAGGCCATTGTTGTGATTTCTTCATGTATTATCTAAGGTATGATTTATTTAATTTGTTTGATTTAAGCTTCCTAAGTTATGCTTAGTAGTTCAATTTATTTTTATAATGCATGCCCAATTCAATATCTATTGTTATTCATATGTGTTGTCATTTTTGTATTAGTTGTACCTTATTAATTTAGTGAATAATTTGCATTAGTATGTTAGTAATGGATTCGTGCTTGGGGTTTTCCCATCTATGAGCCAAGAAATAAGTCATTTTCCTGTGAAATCATCTGGGCATCTTTGTAGAGTAGATGGATTACTTATTCTAGTTTACTCAATTGATCATTTAGGAGCCATGTTGTGAGAAACACATTGGCTACCCACATATAACCAAGCATTTTGCGTGGTTGTATGCAATCATTTTAAGTGCCAAAATCTATGTGTATAAAGGGAAAGATGGCACACGTGTGTGTTGATGTCTCACATTGTTTTCACTTTTTATCTATGCTAGTAGGTATGCATGTTATGTGTCACCCCTTTCAGTCTTAAGTCCATTCACAAGGTTGAGGCTGAGCAATAGCATTCCTAAGGTTGCTATAACTGCCTTTATGTTGGAGCGTTCTATCACATACATCTCATGGTCTTTTATTTATTGCTATGTATGTGTGTTGTACTGCCATCTATTTTTCATTTTGGCTATTTGATTCCTTGTTTTGTGCTAGTGAGTAGTGAAGTGTTGATCACAATCAATGACGGTCTTGTTTGCCACTTTTAAAGCTGTGTCTAGTACATTATTCTCTTATTTAGCAAGAGTGAGTGTATTGGGTTCATGCCTGTGGTTGAATTTGTGCCCCAATAACATAGGGGTGACTAAATTAAACTTGATATGGGTTTAAGCTAAAGGGGACAAGCCTACTATGTTTGTATTCCCTTAGAACTCATATCATATATGTCTTACATTACATTGGATCAATTGGATTGTTTGTATCACTTTCACCCAATATTCCAAGTACATATGAACATAGTTGCAGACAATGTATTTTGATCATCATGCTACCCTTAAAAACTTAAAGATGGACAATTACAAATGCTTTGTGACAATTGGGACTCATAATTCTTGAAAAAATAAACTAATGTAACTTATGATTAAGCTTACAATGTGTTAAATAATCAAATTTCTTTTATCTTTCTAATTAATTGATAGTTGAGAAATAATTAGGCTCTATAATTGCCTAAAAATTTGTTAACACACCAATCGAATGAAATTCCATAAAAATATTTAAGGAATTAATAGAGTTGAATAAATGATTCATTAGATAACTTAAATGTGGGAGAATAAAATTAACCAAATAGATAAATAGATGTTATTTTGTTATTTGTATAAACAAATAGAACAAATAATTTTATTTTATATGTAATATTTTATATATTATACTTATTTATCTAATTAGTAAAAAATTATATTTTATGATAATTGTGTTTATCATCCAGTTGTGAGAGTTGACCAGTCACTACACCAACTATGCTCACTTGTACACATTTCCCCTACTTTTGTGACACCTCTTCGTCACGTGGCCACCTCCCCTTTACAAATCTATCATCTTGGACATTAGTTAGGATATGAAGTAACAAATCTTAATTGGTACCAATCAAAATTAAGATAAAAAAATAAAAAAGAAAATTTGTACACAATATGCTTGCTATATGAACATGTTAACCTTTTATTAAACAATGAAATATGAAGTAATATGAAGCAAAAAGTGTTTTGCACTAAATTTGTCATGTATTATATAATGGATATGATATTTCAACAATATCCATAATTATTACGAATGAAGTAGAAGTAAAATTATTCTTTTCAATTACAGATTGATCAATATAAGACCCTTACCGGCTTATAAAGTTTTATCCAAATTGAAACATGTAGATGAAATAAACTAATTTGAAAAAAATGATTATAATGACACTAGTAGTTTCTTTTAATAAAAGTGACACTAATGATGAGACTAATAATGTCAATAACAATTTCAATAGTGATAGTAATAATGAGAAAAATAATTTTACTTTTTTAATATATTCTCTATTATTAATTCTAAGAATTTTTCGGAGTAAAAGTTAATAAATTTTCCACTAATAGGTTTGAGTTATTGTTAACAATATTAGCAATGTTACTCATAAAATTATTATATTAAATAGGATAAAAAACTAATAAATAGTCATAAAATTTAATTAACATCCAATAAAGAATAGTTCAAGTAGATAAAATCTGTTAATATGAAAAACAATAATAATAATGACACTAATAATTTTGTTTAATAATATTGACACTTATAATGTCAATATTAATTTTAATAATGACTTTAGAAATGAGAATAATAATATAAATTTTGTATTAAATTGACCAACATTATTAATTTTAAGATTTTATCGGAGTAAAAGTTAATATGATTTTCACTAATATGTTTAGATATTGCTAACAATATTAGTTGTTACTCATAAAATGATTATATTTAACAGGACAAACAACTCATAATAGTCATATAACATTTAATTAACATCAAATAAAAAATAATTCATTTAATGCATTATATCAAATTATAAAAGCATACTGAAGCAACCTAAAGAGGACTCCACCAATTACGCATATTATTTATTTCAAATAACTGGTTTGATATTCGTAACATACTCAAACATGTGATCATTTGTACAATTAATGTGGCATTTATTTTCATTGTATGTTGGCCTATAGCTTTCTATTCAATCTTTTTCATATGCCACGTGCATAAATAATTAGGCAATATAGATGGACTTTAGCTCGTAAATGTTAGAACCTTCTAATGGGGAAAGTGCGTTGTAGCCCAAAAAAAATGAGGTTGCCTTTGTACAGTTTAAATATGATGAGGTTCTTAGGGGGGGCCTAGTAGTTCACACTTTCTCCATCATAGTGGATGGATTTAATGGTAAAGATGGGTGTTGCTTGCCCTAGCTACAACTACAATGTATCGCAACTTCAAGGCAAAAGTCGCTATTTGAAACTTAAGTAGCAGAAGTACCAAAAGTTGTTGTTATCCAAGGGATACTTTCTTGTGACATAAACTACCCTTGCTCTATCAAGAGTTGAATAGTATATATGCTCCTACAACTACTACAAGATGCATGGCACATTCTTCCATGAAGGGTCTATGTCTAATGGACAAAGACATTAGCATGAGCATAGCTTAGGTGATGATCTTAATGATAGTGTATTCTCAACACCACCCTCATTCCAGCCCCCTCTAGGCCTCTATAGCTTTCCTTCTTAGGCTATAGTTCACCATGTAGGAAAAAAAGACATGACCTAACTGTAGTATTTGCTATGTAGTCCTTCACCCATGCTAACAAAGCAATCACCACACAGAGCAACCTAACTTCTATCACCATTGTTGAAATGTGTGTGTGCAAGTTGAGTGAGATACCCGACCTCCCAAATAAATTATTCTACTATGCTCTGACTAAGCTTGAGGATCCTATGTGCCATAGGATGTTTCTTTACCTCTCCCGAGTGTAGACGATCCTACCTCGAGAGCTTGATGCCATACACTACGGCCACTCCCTCTGATGTCATTTAACTACCTTCTTAGTTTCATATATTTGGATGTTATGCTATAAACTTTTATTTGAACTCTTTGTTTGAATACTCAACTATTTGCTATACTAGACATGCTATGGTCTTAGTTGCAAACTTTTGTTAATGTTATCTATGATCGCCCTAGTCATTCAATGCCTGCATATGTAGTATTTAAGATTCACTTCCACTTGATGTTAAAGTTGGATTAAACACTTTTATCGTATAGGAATAAACAATAACAATTTTGGCGAAGGCCTTGACGATGTACAAGATGATGTGCTCAACAACATGGTAAATGATGCTACTAATAACAGCAGCAATGCAGCTGGGAGGAATGGAAATCATGCATGCAATGGTTTTCTATACCTGTACCCAGCATCTCCTTGCTCCTTTTGTAACTTATTACATATACCATGTTGCACTTCATAGTTTCGTAGGCCAAATTGGTTGAACAAACTATTGTAGGGCCATGATGGCCACTTCGAAGACTAGTTACACCTTACTAAGGATTGTTTCCATATATTGTGGTCTATCATAAGTGATCAGGGTCTCGTTGATGAGCACCAATGGACAAAGACTTCAATGGAGGAATTTGTCGCCATATTCCTTCAAATAATTAGAATGTGCCACGAACATAAAATCATGGTAGAGTAATTCCAACACTTACCTAAAATAATATTAAAGGAATGTAAAATTATTTGCAATGCCCTTTGTACATTAGCGCCGGAATACATAAGGCCGCTAGATTTCAACATTGTGTCTCAGTACATACAACACAACATTGACCTATATCTATACTTTAAGGTAATTCATGCGCCTCCTTGCACTTATTAGGATGGGATACACATTTTGCTTGTATGTTGTATGTAATCGATATGTGATATATACGATAGATATAGGATTGCATTGGAGCTATAGATGGGATTATTATCCCAACTTGGGTGCAAAGGTGCAAAAGAGCTGTCAATTTACATATTAAGTAGAAAGGCAATAGTCACAGAGAACATGATGGCTACCTCTGATTTTAATTTGATGTTCACGTTTATACTATCTGGCTGGGAAAGCAGTGCAAATAATGCATGGATATTTATGGATGTAGTATCCAACCTTACGTATAACTTCCCGTGGCCACCACCACGAGCATTAGATGTACTGTTTGCATAGACAACATTTTTGTGTATTAAATATGCTTTACTGGCAACAAAAAACTAACTTTATCACATGTAAGTAGTATGTCATTGATTCCCGCTGCATGAACTTCCTCAATTTTTTGTCACTGTACATAGGAAAGAGGCATCATTTTCGATATTAGCGTAGTGTGGAAAATGGTCCTCAAACTCATAGAGATTTATTCAATTGGCGTCACGCAATCATGAGGAACCACATTAAGTGCTACTTTGATATTCTAAAGAAACGATTTTCTATAATTCGTGATTTGATGACAAACTACCTAGTCTCCACACAGAAAGACATTATTATAGCATGTTATGTCCTCTATAACTTTGTTGGGCGATATGTTTACACTAATGACATAATCCAACAATACACAGACCCAAACCATTACTAGGAGTATGAGGAAGGTCCGTCATCACAGCAACACCTCCACAATGTGGATATGTTGGAGGATGATTTATGGGAGCAAAATTTGTTTCATGACACGATCATGCAGCAGCTATTTAAGGACTATACTAGCAATTACTAGCCACTCGTGGGATTTCTGAGAGATCACAATTTGTGTCACAACTTAATGTGTGCAATTTGGTTTTTTTACCCTTAATTGTATTCTAAATTTCATTGTTAATTTTGTTATTATATCATATCATGTTACTTATATTATGATATTAAGTGAGCATTAATCTGTTCGGTGGCATTATGACCTTGTTCGTGGCCAAGATAGACCAAAACTATGCTAGGTGGTTTTACACATGCCTTTTAAGAGGGAATCATCGTGGTAATTTCATTTGGGCAAATGAGTGTGAGCGTCAATGATCCCAAATGCTTTGTAGTCATGCAAATGCACCTCATAGTTAAGCACTGACCTTGCCAGCAGTGCAGTCACCATCCATATGCGGATCTACACCTACAGCTACTCCATCTACCATGTCATCACACAAGTGCACTTCTATATTACCTATCCACCTCACACCCTACATATGGGCAGCTTGGTTGCTTTCTTTATTTGCGCTACTACTAATGCTCTTGCATCTTATTGTGTACTATTATCATTGTATTCATAGTATTAGCTCTCCACATTATGAGTTTATGTTGACTAGACTACACTTAGTGTTATAGTCCTTAACAAACTTTATATATTTATATATAGTCTGTAGCAGTAGTAAATTATTAGGGTATAGATGCTTGGTAAATTTATGTGTTATTGAACCAGTTAAATTTGTATGGTTTTGTTTGGGTAAATTGTGTCAATCTTATATTACATTTACGTTATAATATACTTTTACCTTATCATAATTTGTTGTCAATTGTCAATTTTTCACTTATGATTGGGACTCTAAGGATGCCATGCACTAGGAATTGGACTATTAATGACTACTTTTGTGATGTACACTGGACTAATGAGGAAAAGGAAACACTATTCTATTTTATGATGTTAGCTACGAGCACATGAGATATATCACTTCAACATACCATATTAGACCTATGTACCAACATGTCCCGATGTCCCTCCTGTCAGTTTGATCATAACATATCTGTGTAGAAGGTCAAGAGAAAAGTTATTATGCTGCGTCAATGGTACTTCGCGTTGGTGGAGTTTACCTCACTTCCAAGAGTTTAGCACAATGTGACTACAAACATTATGTGTGTGAATGCCCCATACTAGGCCAATATTGGACATGTATGAACTTTTTGTTTATTGAGTTGTATACAACTATTGTGTTACTTCACTCATACTTCTATTGAAAAAATCGAATAACATTGTTCATATTTAATGTTGTCATAGGGGTCTTTCCGGTAATGACACTTTTATGTCCATAGAAAGTCACTTTTCATAGAATTAAGTTACATTTTAACGTGCAAGCATGCTGCTAACCTTGATGATGATAATGCTTATGCTAATGGCCCAACAACCATGATCATCTTCTCGAACTTCAATTCAGAGCACTTACTAAGGCTCCACATGCCCGTCCCTCTGCTTATCCACCACATGACTCCCTACCAGGACCATGTGTTCCCTCCTCACCGCATGATATTTTTGACCTCTCTGACACACAAAAGACCAGTGATATGGCATCATCATCTGCGAGGAAACCTCGGGATTCTTAGGATGCCAACCTTAAGAGAAAGTCAGCAAGCAGGGTTGAATATGGATTAGAGGGCACTTTGGAGAGAACTGATAGATCCTCTAGTGTATATGCATTTCATAGATGGGGCCAA
Source organism: Jacaranda copaia (assembly GCA_014898725.1). Taxonomy (NCBI): domain Eukaryota; kingdom Viridiplantae; phylum Streptophyta; class Magnoliopsida; order Lamiales; family Bignoniaceae; genus Jacaranda; species Jacaranda copaia. Next base: position 728,791 of record JACGDI010005129.1, read on the forward strand.
CAGCCTTGATGTCATCCGTGCTTATGTTACTATTTGGGTTCCTTTGATGTTAGTTCATACGTATGTTGGATTTGACTTTGTTATTCTACTCTGATATTTTCATTAACATTTATAGGACAAAAATATGTTATATTGGCTACTATATTCTAAACTACGGTCATGCTAGTTTGTGTGAAGTTGTGATATGATATGTGTGGCAGTTACATATTACAACCTTGTATGTTATCATGCCATGTATTGGGTTGTACCTATGGTTTATGCCCTGTTACTGCCTATGCTACCTACTGCAATCAATGGGTAACTGTATCATTTTCATCTTGTTATGTTTCGTATGACAAATGTGTGTTCTAGTTTTTCCTCTGTTGTGATTGTTTTTACTCGCCAGTTTGGAACGATATTTACTGGATGTACTCAACGAACATTTGTAATTAAGTATGAAACCATGGATGGTATGATAGAAAATTGAATTGACGTTTAAAATTTAATTTGCAAAGAACAAACTAAAGTTTGGTTGATTAGATAAAACTCATTTAAAAAATTACATTTAATTTTATAAAGTGAAAAACTACATAATTAAAAAAAATGACAAGATTAACTAAATATTTTTTGGGGGGTTGGATACTATTTTACCTTTTATTTTTCACATTTAACTTACAAAAATACAATTTTCAATCCTATCGATTAGTTATTAATTTGAGAGAAGTTAATTTCACAAAAATAGAATAACAAGTTGTTCATCACCTACTTTGAACTAACCAAATTAATTCACTAAATTAAATTAAGAATAGTTTTTTCAATTCACAGAATATATAAATTATTTTACAAATTTTTATCTAATAATTATAGATTCCAAATATACTAAAATCAACAGCCCTAAAACATTAATATATATTTTTTTTAATCGACTAGTATGGGACAATGTGAATAATGACAAATTTTATGTAGTAATTTGGGATGATACAGAATATTTCACAATATTCACGGGAATATTAAAATATAAAAACAAACCTTACCAGATTAATTAACAAATGGTAGAGACATCATTGTTAAGAAAAAAAAAAAAAATTTCATCCCCATCTGGAATTTACCAAATGATTTCATAGTATCTTACTTAAAATATTTTAAATTTATTTTTAATGTAATAAATTATTAAAGTAATTACATTTATTCTTTACAATATTATAAAAATTCCTAACAAACTCACAAACCAAAACTCATAAAACAATCTCATTTTATAAAACAAATCTCTCGAACAACCTAACAACTGTTTACAGTCTTATATCATATCAACCCATCAAATCATTATAATCATTACACTTTATCTCACAACCTCATTTCCTATTTCCCATATCTCTCAAACATAGAAACTATCCCAAAATCCCTAAAACATAGAAAATGAGACATGCTCTCACAAGCAATCACAATAAGAATCTTTGACTTAAAGGGTTTGGGTAAACTTATTTGAAGGACATATAAGCTCTTACATCTTATAAGGTATTTTTAGAACTTATAATATATTAAATTTTTAAAATAAGTTACTAAAATATTTGTATAAAATAAGATTTAAAGTTTATAAGATGTTAGTAACAGTAATTTTATAATTAAAATAATTAAAATTAAAAAAGCTTGTTAAGATCTTGAAAATTAGTTCAAATCTCCTTACTTTTTCTAAAAAAACCTGTAAGATCCTAGCATCTAATTATAAAATCTTATAAACTATTCTTTAAAAAAAATAGCAAATACTTTCTAGCATCTTATAAGCTCTTAAACAAATCATAAGATATTTTGAAGAATTTATAAGCTCACCAAACACCCTCTTAATCCATTACTGAATTATTCAAATTTCTTGCAATTAAAGTTAAAATTAAATTATCAAGATTTAATAAAATTAATTAATTAAGGCTAGGTAAAATTAAAATTAAGTTTATAATATACTTTCAATATTTAAATCAAATTTCCAAATTGAAAGTATGGGAACTTGGTGACATAAAAAAAAAAAAAAAAATAAGACCCGATGGGTAAAAATAAATAAAAAGACCTAATTAAATAAATAATAATTACATGAAAGGCCAATGAGCCCAATAAAATAAAGCCTATCAAGATTGGGATGCAGGTCCAAGTAAGTCGAGGCCCACTAAAAATTTAATCATTATAAATATCAACTTTCAAATTCAAAATGGACGCAAAATTATTTATAAAACATCCAAGCTCTAACTCTAATAAATGCATTTCAAAAATAGAAACCCAATCGAACCTATTGATTTTGGAAAAGAACCCTAATTCCACATTTCTACAGCATTCAATAGTATCTTTTATTTTCTATCAATGATGTATAAAATATGTATCATAAGAGAATGTGCATACAGTCCATTCCTGGTGTTCGAAAATTACGAATTCTTAGGTACAGGGCCAGCAAGCTGAGGGTGGTGAGAGCCTGCTTAGTTTTTAAGACTTGATATAATACTCAAAAAAACTTTCTCAAGATTTAGATATGTTCGGGACTTCGGGCCTTTACTTTTCTTTGAAAATAATAAGAGCATCAAATCGAGCTCAAGTCGGACTCTTATAAAATCGAGCACAACAGTTTTTAGTATGAGAGATCCCCATCAGTTTGCCTTTTACCTTCTTCATTTAAACGTTTAACCCATTTTTCACATGTCCTTGCAGCCAAGCGAATGCCAATGAAGTGTAAATGAAAGATCGGACACCAAAAAACATAACAAGAAAAGAAAAACACTTCATATACATTCAGATGATCTTCCATGGCTGACTGATAGCTGTCCTACGAATCTTGAAACAAAAGAACAACAAATGACTAAATTTAATAACAAGGAAGAAAGTCCATCCAGCTTACAAAAAAGAATCAAAGAATATAAATCAAACAACTCCGACGCTACAACAAATAATGTTTGCCTGAGACTAGAGACCTGCACCCACCCCTATCCCCACCCCCCCTAGGTATTATTGTCCATGAATGAAAGAATGATAAACAGATATTTCTCTACCCTACAAAGAATGAGTACTCCCCCATTCATATGGAATGAAGAAAATCGTATATGTGTGAAAAAAGAATCCAAAAGAATTCGCCCGTTTGGTTCAACTTGGGTGCGAGTAAACTGATGATAGAGAGCCTCCTGCAAGATCAACCGGCGCCCATGCTGACACTGTGTAAAGAGGCTGATCCAGCCAACTCAGAGTAAGAGAGGAGGCACCATCACCAACTTTTTGCTGCTGCTCCACTCTATAATTCTCACAAGAGTACATCTTCAACATCATTTCGCCCTGAAGTAGTTCCCTCTCACTAATCCCCATGCTGCGAAAACCGCCTTGCTCCATCAGCTCTTTCCACTTGTCAAAAGTTTCGTGCCTTTCAAACCTCTCCCGTCCTTCGCAAGCAATGATATTTCTGATTTCACGTCCAAACATTTCCTCTATCTTGACCCTCACTGGGCTGTCCAATGGAAGGCTTGAATCAACACAGTCAAATATGGCAGAATAGTATTTCAAAGAATTGCTAAGTCTTGCATCCAGGCTCAGCTCATTGTGTGCTGCTTCTTGCTCTCCCATGATCACCACATCAGCATTTGTGCTTCTTATCAAACCCAGGAAATCCCCTATTGTCCCTCCGCTGCTATCATACAGCATCTTGTGCAACTGGAATATGCAATTCACAACCACAGTTTCTTTCTCCTTAACATGAAGCATCCATAGCCTCACATCTTCCAACCTATCAACAACTGGATGGAACTCAAAAGGCAGATTCAATGCCTCAGCAAATCCGGCAAGTCTGTCGCCTGTTTCAATCAGTTCTTGTTTTGATTCACCTATTCCAGTAATTCTGACATGGCTTGGAGGATTAGTCCTAGAAGCCAAACTCTGAAACAGACTAGGCCACTGCAACCCTTGTTTTATGTCGAAATCTATGATGTGAACTCTGTCCTTTCCTTCAAAAGCTCTCAACAGAATCTCATTGGAAGTGAAGTGAATGAACTTTGGAATTGGGCTCACCTGGTTCAAAAGCCTCAATGCAGTCCCACTCTCATCATCGACCCGGTCAAACTCCCGAGGGGTGGAAATGTGGAAGATATGCGGCCACAGCCTTGCAACTCGCAAAGCTAGGGCCTCAGTGAAGTAAGCTATGAGACGGTGTACAGGGGAACCCCGAGGAGAAGCAAGCTCCCCTAGTCTAGAAAGGCAATGGTTAATGGCAGCAATGTTCTTTTGGCCTATTTGTTCAGCACAAGCAACAAGTAAGCTGACAAGCTCGACACAATCGTGTTCTATATGGTTATTTCCCCCATTATGCCCTGCTAGGACAACCTTGGCAGTTTCATTTGGATTAGGTGGAGATGAACCATTACCAATTTCATGTTCCACAGGATTGCCACTCAGCCCAAGAACCAATTCATGACTCTCAGAAGAAGTACTTGATGATCCTGAGGTTGCCTCCTTCTCAGGACACTTGATCGTCTCAACATTCTTTTCTCCTAAATCAGTAATCTCAGTCACAACAGAATCAAACCAAGGAATATTTGACAAAGGAGGCAATGGTGGTGGTATGACATCACTCGGCACAAAACACACCCTTTCTTCCTCTCCTGAACATGAAAGAGAGAAAGGCACTTGAGGCGTGTTAAGGCCTGCAAGCTGTGGAGCCGACCGTGGCACGTTAAAACCCGGATGAAACCAGAAATTCTGACGGCTCAATTGGCCTAAACTCAAATGCCCCTCTTCTGCTGGGGAACCATCAGACTTTCCATTACCCTTTTTCCTCTTTGTTCTATTCATGTAACTCTCCTCATCATAAGACACTTCTCCAGCATACCTCTTCTTCATGCTCTTACCACCTTTCTCCCAAAATTCATCCTTATTCTCCCTCCTACCTTCCGTTGCAGAAGGAGGAAGCTTAATATTCTGCCTAAGAGAACAACCACCAGTCTTGGCTTCAATAGGCTTCTCAATTGAAAGGCCAACAGGCCTAACTGGTTGGCTCCTGGAGGCATCTTTTCGGGCAAAACTACAAGGTATATCCAATCTTTGTGTGCTCATTGTAGGGATATGGCAAGCTTGAAACTGTGCAGATGCTTCACTCTTCAATCTATGCCTCGGCGACAACAATGTAGAAGAACACCCAGCCAACATTCTTCAGACCCTTAACCAATTTTTTTTTCACTTTTTGTTGTTTCTTCTATAAAACTCCTATCCACCCACCCTTCAATACTTTCTATGTTTCTCTATCTCTCTTTTGTTTCTATAACTTTCAGACTATGCAGTGTACATTTACAAGAGGAATTGACAAATATCCCAAGCAAATTATATTATGAGGAGAAATCAAGAGAAACAGAACAATGTTTTCTATAGTGAGTGTGTGAGTTTCAAGAAAATGAAAAACCAAGGAAAAAACAAATGGAATCCGATGTCAAAACAAATGAAATAGCACAACTAATAGCCTCTCCTCTGTGTGTGTGTGTGTATATGCTTTTGTGTGTCCTATATGATGATGATGATGATATGTGTATGTATAGAAGCTTATGTGCAACAAAGAATATAAAGAATTACATCAGAAACCAACCACCACACACAAAATAAAGAATCAAAGAATTGAGAAAAACATTGATATATATATCAACACCTACCTAAAAAAAAGACCATCGGATTCCTTAACTTTCAAAGCCAAATCATTCGCAAGAAACGCGATTTTTCATCAAACCACGCAAGAAACCTCTGCAGATGATGCATCTTGGTTCAGATGTGCAGCTGACAAACACAGAAAATGAGTTGTGATCAAGAATTCCACACACATCCTTCAAAACGTCCATGCTATTTTAGTTTATTCAGATGAACAGAAACCCCCCCAAGAAAAACCCAGCTCAAAGAACCCCTCAAACATGCGTGAAAACAAACAAAATGGGGATCAATATCTCTCGTTTATCACATATCATTTTCTGCAGAACTCAGTCAGTTATCAAGAACCCCACTACCCGAAAAGCCATAAAACAAAATGCAACAGAGTTTTTATATATTGGAGTGAGCCAGCCCCCACTCTTCTATATAGCGAACATGAATTTTACCAAAAAAAAAATGATAGCTCAGGTAAAAGTGAAGGCGAGAGAATATGAGTTTGCGGGCGTTGGATGAGAATCGGAGGGTGGAGAATGGAGGAAAAATGTGACCGTTATGAAGGGGGCCCTGTCGGTGAAATATGACCGTTGAGGGGAGTTGGTGAGTAGTTGCACGGACAAAAATTTTTTAGCTGTTCAAGGCACGTAGAACGCACGTGCATGTCTCCTCCATTGATGCCAATTGGCCCCCCGCCCCCGCCCCCGCCCCCGCCCCACACCGCCCCACCCCGCTTCTTCTTTTTTCACTTTTTTAACTTTTGGGACTCGACCGTTGGTTTTAACATCATTGTTTTCTTGCTTTTGTGACATTTTCAGGGGCATTCACACGGTTAAAAATCATTATTAACTGTCTGCCTCCAACCCTCGTTATAAGTACACTTATGGGTCATCAATCTCGATTCTTGATTTTCCTACACATGGGCCAAACTCTCCACGTCCCTTCAAATATATTATGGACGCATGTCTTATATATAGGTTCGTTTAAGGGGCTTTTTTGGTCAAATTAATATAAAAATACTTATAAATATTTATAAAGATCTTAACTTAAAACATTTGAATCAAAATAAGATTTTAGAGTTTATAAAATATTATTAATAACAATTTTGTTATTAATATAATTAAAATTAAAAAAATTTGTTAAAATTTTAACATAAAATTAGGGACCCCTTAATATTTCAAAAAAATGATAAAATCCTGACATTTTATTTCAAGACTTTTTCAGCTCATTTTTTTAAAATTTTGTCAAATATTTATGATATTTTATAAACTATATATAAAAAAATTCAAATATTTTGAAAAAATTATAAGTAGATCCAAATATTATTTAAATTTTACATATAATTTGGTCCTATGGATGGTAAAAGCTTGTACGTTGACGCTGGGTTTAAACTAATTTCATTGAAGCATTTTGTTTATTCAGGATATTGGTCCCCTCTAAATTGATCAAAGTGAATATTTGCATTTTGAAGAGTCAACAGTCGAGTCTAATGTTGAATGCTGGCATGGACCTCATGAGGGCCCTCAATCGAATGTCATCTCGGATAAGGTACATTTCTTAAGCGCTAGCGCATTCCATATTTTTAGTACTTTATTCTAATCTATTTTTCTACATATTCTCTACTTTTACTATTAATTACTTCTTTTTAAAATTAAACACTTTTCAAGAATACAAGCCCGTAATTCCTGACCTAACCATGGGAAGTTTTACAATTTGTCTAGAAATAGTACTGTAATTTATCTAAACCTGCAATTTTCTTTCCTATTTTTTTTTTTTTAAGGAAAATTCACACTTGGGTTGCCAGCAATAAAAAGGAAGATCTTAAAATCAAGAAATTCTTAAACAGGAAAGAAAAGGAAGAAGGAGTAGATAAATCACCCAAGCTATTCCATATAGCATATGAATCTGTCATTTGGTTGTTTTGCCGTAGAGTTGTCGATAAATAGAATTCAAACCACATTTCTTAAGATCAAGCCCTAATTCCACTAGTTAAAATTTCTATCCCAAGTACAATCTAAAAGAATCCAATTAATTTATCATGTTAAACCCAATTCAACTTATTAATTTTTTTTTATTCAAATCAAAATCTAAAAGAATTTCGAGGATACAAATACAAATATAGTTTTTTAGAGAACAATAGAATATATATCCATTACATTTACATTTAAACTTTATTTAAAAAAAACAATTATATCATCAATAAAATATGCTAAAAGCCAACTGTGGCATTTGAACTTGAACACCTCTTGACCAAGGGTCTCACACAGTCTTGTTATTTGAATACAACTTTTTCTATGAATTCACATCACACGAACAATTATATAAGAAATAAATCTCGTATTGTAATTTTACATTACAAACATCACCGATGATAAATTTTTCATAAACAAGAAGAAAGAAAGTACAGAATTCAGCCTTACATATAAACACATATCTAACTAATAGATGAACATTCATTATTAATATTAACAAATATTTTTTGTCTAGATTCACAATGTCCGAGTCTATTCACATCAAATCACCCTATAAAGGATTATAATCTGTTTGTGTATTTATATGAGATCCAAATTCAAACTCCCAATTCTTACCAGAATTATTCAATTTAAATGAACTTTAGTAAATTCAAGTTGTAATCCTTGTCAAAATTATTAAGTTTGAATAAAGTCCAATGAACTCAAACTGTCATCCTTAATCAAACAAGCAACACAATTATAGCGTTTGAATGGAGTCATATGAATCCAATCCTTTTATCAAGCACAAAATTATTTAAGTTTGTACGGATTGAAATAAAAATCTAACAAGCTATCATCCAAACTTAAATGTCAATTTTTTGCCAAATTACAAATAAACACCACCCCCTTGCATAACACTTTAGAGCCTTTATTTTATTCGCTTTCATCTTCTATTCCAACTTGACAAATACATAAAAAGCATACTTGAATTTCATTCAATTGTTTTCATAAAAAAAATATTTAGTACATATATATTATATATTCATAAAATAAAATAAAATAGAAAATAGAAAATCTAGACTGCTTGCACCGAAACCCGCGTGTGGTGATGTGCATCTCAGGCTTGGCGAAAAATTACACAGAACATCAAAGCAAGCTTTTCATAGACATGCTACGTTTTTGTTTATCTGATTTCAAAATGCCTAGCCAACTGATCCTAGCTCTGTGAGACAGCCAGATATTCGCTGGTGATCGACAGTAGATGTGTGTGTATTAATAGAAGATCCTATGAGAAAAGCGAAAGGTGACAAACTGAGAGAAAAAGTGAATGCCTCAAAAGAGGGCCGTCCAGGGACATGAAATTCCCCAATCATGCAGGCCGGCCAAAACGGTACACTCCAGATTAAGGCGCCCAGGCAGGCCAGCCATCATCAATCCTTTTCGAATGAATGTTCCCACCAGTTATCATCTGACACAAATTATTGGACCTCTAATCTGTTAAAATTAGTCTTGTCATCCAATCGGTCACCAGAAAAAAAAAACAAAAAAATAAAAAATAAACAAAAAGTTTGAGAACAATCTGTCATCTTAAACATTGATAAATACTAACCCATATCCATCTATCTACCAAAATAATTTAAAGAATACTCTCGAAGTCACCATATGTAAATGCAATAAACGAGGCACAAGGCTCATAAGACTAATCCGACATAAGATTCTCCCTGATACAGAAACAAGCATGTAATTAAGGAAATACCAATTTCAAAAATTTCATGTGCAAGATAAAGTGCCTAGAAGTTTCAATTTTTAGGACCATGAATATGTCCCTCTTTTGATGTGTGTATAAGCACGACTTAGAAGCAGCAAATCTAATAACCTTTTTCAGGTTAAATTCAGTTGATCATTTGTATGCCAATGAGATCATACAAAATCATGCCCAAGATTCATCAGACACCTATGAAACCATTCCACGGACCAAGTCATGATATCATTCAAATCAAAAGCAACAAAATATCTATTATTTAATCCATATTCCAAATTCCAACATAAGAAGTCTTTTCCTGCATTTTATTCAAGATCCCAATAAATTGATCTGAATCCCACATCTTAAAAGTTGAAGTGAACCGGTATGTTGAGCCCGCAACAACTTTACAAAATAAGCAATGTACTATATCCAACAACTTTACAAAATAAGCAATGTACTATATCAACTCCAGATACAAGGCCTCTTGTTTGCTGGTGTGATCCAATTCACAGAGAGTTGAGGTGCTCTCTCCATCACTGAAAGCACGCTGAGGATCAGACCTCACCTGAACTTAAGAAAACTCATAACATGCAGAACCGAATGACATATGATTTATGTTATAAAACTATTCTTTCTACAATGATCAATTTTTTTATACACTGTTCTTTTCTCATTATTGGGGTTCAAGATTGTGCCAAGAACAGGAGACTAGAAAGGAATTTCCGTAATGACTAACCAGAAAGACCAGCACTAACAAGAAGTAGGTGATAAAAGAGTTTTACCAATCTGTAACTACCAGGTTTAACCACCCTGCCAACATCAATGAAGTCTAATAGACACTGTAAAATAATCCAGAAAATAGAGTGAGCTCACAAACCATTGAATAATTGTAAATCAAATTTTCACTGGCACATTCTCAGACATTAGACACATATAAGACACAATTCACACTATTACATATAAATCAAATTATGTTTTGACTTGTGTCTTATGTGTCATCTGATGTATGTTGTTCAATTGATTATACTAAAAAAACTGATGAACTTCAGCCAAAAAGTAAACACAGTTGAAAATATGAAATGCAGTTTTAAAAGATGAAAGAAGTTTGTATAGTGTTTTTTCAGTACTATGATTAAGAAAAAGGGAAGGGAAAAAAAACTACCGTTCAAGGACACACCAGGGCTGTGTGAGCAAATATAAAGGAACTTGAGGATACACCAATCTGGGGTGATCACTTACATAACTTTTCTTTTTCCTGATAGCTATTAAATTTTTCATCTTTTAAACCTAAACTT
>JACGDI010005129.1:739500-765760 GCA_014898725.1 Jacaranda copaia
CCATACAGTAAATGGAAAGCTAATAAATTTTTGTATAAAAGATTCATACCAAGACATATGAAAAACAAAAAATCCTATTAACAAGATGCAGTTCAGTGGAAGTGCATATGCTCAAGTGCTTCAATTGACTCACTACACAAAATCTTCAAAACTATACCTGTCCCTCTTACAGTTCTGTGTGCAATTCATCCTCCTTGCGTCTGTTCTCTGCCACAAAAGCTTTAGCTTCTTCCTTGGCCTTCGACTACTTCTCCCAGTCAACTTGCAATGAAGCAAGACATTCATCATCTTGCATACAAAATTAAATGTTGGCAATCGAGGCAAGTTGAAAATTTAGCTAGCAGTAAGCTCATAACAAAAACCTGTTGTCCTCGGATCAATCTCTGAGCAGCAAGAGAAGGTGACAGGGGACGAGTTGTACGCCTGGGGTAAGGACAGATAGATGTACCTAAACCATTCTGCATGAGCTGGTGAGGTGCGTAAGGGAAATGATATCCACCCGCTTCAGGGATACCACCAAACATTGCAGCCTCAAGCATTACAGCTTCATCATGTTCCTCAGATGAGATGCCCCCCGCTTTAAACATGTATACAAATAAATGCACAAAGTGTCAAAAGATCAACTTTATTCTTTCCAGGTGACATAAACATGAGTCAAAACTTATGAATATCAAGAACAAAGAAGTCACCTCATCCAAGGAGAAGTCAATTCCACTGTGATGTGAATGATTATCGTGCTACCGAGGACTCGAAGGTGGGCTAACCTCAACTTCTTCAATATTTTTGGCAGTGTCAATAGGACCTGAAAACACATGTCTCCTCCTATGTCTAACCAGGGGTGGCTCTTCTGTGTCTTCAGCTTCATCTTGGAGTGATGTGCTACTGGCCTCCAACTGAGATTGCCTACAAATGCCAAATGCTTATGTAACTCCAGTCAATGAACTTTGTCGCAGATAGTTCGAGCACATGCCACATGTGAATCTCAAGTAAATTGTAGCCCATCAACCTTATTATAACACAATATACTTACCTTCCACTGAAGGGTAATTTTACTATGTCCCCTGAGGCAACTGATATGTGACCTGCTTCTGAGGCTCTGACCTTCCCTTCTATTTCCCTCAAAGATTTTACTTGCTCTGCAGTCTAGATTTGCTTTGTGTTAACTCAAGCAGTTATTGTGAATCAAAATGTTGCAAACAAAGGAAGAGCAAACCTGCAATGACAAGGAAACTGCTTGTGCAGGCTTAGCATCTTCTGGGTGAGACTGTCCTGGCTGAGGAGCAGGATCCCTAAGATCCTGTATTAAAACGAACAAGACCAATACTAATCTAGAACCACAAAGTTAAACGATGATAGCTACTCATACAATATAAATGTATTATGCACATGAAGATTGCCATACTGTTGATTTGACATTGCAGCATCCTGCTTGGAAGCCTCAATGGCAGCTTGAATCATTTCTCCTTCTATATCATCGCCATAGTCAGGCACATCCTCAATAGTTGGACCACTTGGTCCAGATATTCTGGAGCTATCTCCATTCCCATGCCCAACAGCATGAATAAGGAAAACTTTTGTCATCATCTTCATCATCTATTATGACTGTTCCACGTACTTCTAGGCCATATTCATGTGCAGCTTCAGTTACATCTTCAATGGTGGGAGCACCAACAGAATGGATGGATGCTCCAATCCCATCTCTCACCTCAATTGGGATCTCCCTCACCTCAATTGGGATCTCCCTCACCTCTCTTGGATGTGAGACTAAAGGAACCTGATTTTCAGCATTACCAATATCAAATATACTTCTAGTGAAGTAGGGATCAAGGATAGATAAAGGATTCAAATCTCTTGCCATGGGTAATAAGGAAGAAGGTGCTCTATGGGACACAACTGGTATTGGATCATTTACATCCATAAGATCATCTCAAGAAGTGGTAAAAGATGCCTCTTGAGTTCTGAATGCAGAGAACAAAAATATTGAAAACATAACAGTCGATGTTAAGGTACAAAATTATCCGGAACAGAAAAAGGAAGGACAATCTGAAAAAATATGGCAAAACACTAACAGATTTCTATCCCCTTCACTGAAATGCGCATTAACAGCTCCATTGACGTTGCCACGATGCTTCGGCTCAACCAAGAATATAGAGCTAGCAAGTCAGTCAAATGAGGATGGGAGTAGCAGAATGTAAGGGAAAGAACCTTGGGGATAAAGTAATAATTCTAGACTATAAAATTTCTCAATCCAATTCTTGAATCAACTGCAATTAAAACTGTAAGTGAGGAACAATAGAAAACACAAAGTGAAGTTTCTTCAGGTTATGACAAGTTAGTTGATCATGTTCAACACTCTTCACCAGCAAAAAGGAGAAACATACACATTTTTTAACCATATTGTCAAACTGAAAACCATGAATATTTTTCTGAAGGAATCATCAAGCTTGATAACTACCAAACACACTACATTAATAGGTTAAATTAATTCAAGAGCGTGTGTAAACATTTATAGGGAACAGAACACCAAGGAAGGATGTGAAATCTAGGATGGCTGAACTAATTTCCCTTTAAAAGTTACTTGATCAGCAATTGTGAGTTTGGGCACACTGTTAAAGAAATGAAGCAATTACTCAAAAAAATGGGGCAGAAATGATCAATTTTCCAGAACCTCTAGCATATGAATCTTCTGGTGAAAGTTATTCTCAAACTTCAAACAAAAGACAACAAGGGAGAACATGAAGTATATTGGTAAAGTTGACATTAATCCATCAAGAAAATTGTAAGGAAGATCCTAAAGGGGCCAACTAATAATAGAGCTGCAAATAAACTAAAATGATATTGTTGGGCAACGCTGAGATACAACAACATTGGCATTTGAAAAGAAAAATCAGGACGTGGATGTCTCAAGCATATCAACATTTATATCAAACCTGCCACTAATTTTCACCATTTTTCAATAGCAGTATGCTTTGATGTTATTTCATCTGCATCCTGTGTTTTTTCTTGAATAGGTACAAACATTTACATCAAACCTGCAAGTCACTGTCACCAATTTACAGTAGCAATATCCATTTATGTTAGTTCATCTGCCCTTACCTTTTCTTCTTGAAGAGTTACCAAATTTTTAAATCCATTGTCATAATTCCCAGTAGAAACTACGAAATATGTGCAAGGAAGCATGGTAGCTTAAAAACTAAAATTACTTGAGAGAAACTTTCACGCTGAATGAGTGCTAATACAAGCCAGGAATTTTCATGATTGATTTCTTCAGAGAAATATATGATATTTTCCCATCCCCTGTGTTTCTTTGGTGCTGCAGGAACTGTCATCAAGATATCAAGTTTTGCAAGCAAGATTGCTTTCTAATCCACAATGGAAATTGACAAATAAGATCCACAGTTTTTGATAGCATGGAGTCAACAGTCCATGACAATAACCAAACACACCAACAACTTACCATACCAGCAGAATGATAGTTCTCATATAAGTAACTGCAAGATCACAAACAGGACTTGAAGATCTTCTGCAAATCACCAGCTCATTGGCTCAAGTTATGCAATTACTTAAAATGAAATCACAATGCCTAAATTATTCCATCAATTATCATATCATGTTGGTTGGGGGTGTAGGGGGAGGAGCCAGCGTACACATTATCAGTTTCAACCCTATTCAGGATTTTTCATTCCTTAAAATTTTTTTTTCAGAATGATAAGCAACACTAGTTTCCATTGTATTCAACAATAATAAGTTAATAATAATTATTTCAGTTAGTAAGCTCCAATCTTAACCACACTACAGGCATAAAATTGAGCACGTGACTTTTCTATAGCTACAGAAATCTAAGTGTATTCAATTTTATAAAAGAAAATCAGAAAAAATTACCTCAGTTTCCTCCTACAAGCAAAAATATTTGTTAGCTTTACGATCAAGCAACACCGCATGTTGCTTATTAAAATTCAACTAAAACAAGTATCGACTCAAAAAAAATCCCCAAAAAACTAACCAACTAAATTAACAAAGCTCAGTTACGAACAACGATTTAAACTAAAAACTACCTCTAGTTTTTGTATAGCGGTGGCTTCAGAAACGCCTGTAATGCTCATGAAAGTGTCAATAGCTTCTTGATCAGCCCTCACCATTTTTCTTGATTATTTTATATCTCCTGACAATGGAAAAACCACAGATTTTGCGCGCATGTGTGTATGTGTTATATTGAAATTTTGTGGTGCGAATGTGAGGAGAAAATTGGATTGATAGTTGACACACGCATAAGGATGAGGACTCAGCTGTCTTTTCGGCATCGAGCGAAGGGTAGCCTGGGAAGTGGGAAGTAAAAGGAGAGCAATGGTCCCTTCTATTGCCTTCTAAACTCCCTTTTCCCTTCTTAAGGCTAAAAGGGAGACATCCTAGTATAAAATAAAAATAATTATTTAATTTAAAAAGTAATTAGAGAAAAAAGAAAATAAAAAGGAACGGGTACAAATTCTCTTTGAATGTTAATTTAATTTATGAATAAGTTGGATGGCGAAATGGAAATATGAGAATTTAAAAACATAAAATATTTTAAATTTTCAATATATACAGTTTTATTTATCATCTTATCCCTATAATTTTGTCCAACTCTACTTTAATATATTTATCTTTTCATAACTTATTTTTGATACGGGATTGATCCATAGATTGTTTTTTAATATGATTAATTAAGTCCACAAGAGTAAAAATGTAAAATAGACTAATGAATCAAATAATTAAATGAATAAAAAACGTTGGAGAGCCCATTGACTAAATCCACAAAGAAAGTTACCCAAACTTTAATAAGTTGAAGTGCATCAAGAAAAAAAGATTATAAATACTAAATCCAAAAAATAATTTAGCACAAGAAATTATTTGCAAGAAATCACAAATTTTGAAAAGTAGTTGAGACGGAGAACTCTTTGCACTATATTCCAAATAAAAAAGAAAACTTCAAACTCTACTGACTACTGAAAAGGACCCAACTCTATTCCCTTGCAGTATTATTGCATCATATTAGTGCTATCTATTAAAACTTCTAAATGATGAAGAAGGAACACTAAAAATGTAGAAAAGATCCAAAGCTCGTGATTCTAACAACCAGGTGGTAATAAGGTTGGAGAACGTGGAAAGCTACTAGTCTGAAGTACAATCACATTCAGCATAAAAGCCTATCTTGGACACACCACCCACACCGAAGGAGATGCCCATGCAACTGGCACCACTTTATGGAGATTCCATTCTGTAGATGGCCTAGGAGCCATTGAGAACCTTGCTAGAGAATGCCACCATTCAAGCTATAGCCAAAGCAATTGCCTAATATGCTAACCGTAAGAGCAACAACTATCCTCTCATTGGATCCAAGGGGCTTCATCCTCCCTAAAGAGAATTGAGCAATAGCCAACTTTGAGCATGACACCACTCCTCCCCTACCTAAACAAGTGGACACATATTTCTCTAACTAAGTAGATTCTATTCAATGAATGCTTGCTATTACTAGAGTCCAGACTCACTTTCTAGTGACACAACCTTCAGGAGGAGTAGGAAATCAATACCACTTCTGGCTGTTACTCTCCCAAGAAGTAGCCTTTCTACCTAGCCATCTTCTCGAAAAAGGCACTTTCCCCTAGGATGAAGATAACTAATCTATCGGAGTTCGATAATGCTAAAGATTCCCAAGAACACTTGGGACAACTTTCTAGGGAGGATGTGACGCAGCAAGTAAAATTTAGGAGGAAAGAAAAAGAAAAGGAAAAAAAAAAGTTATTGCATGAGTAACTTGAATAAAAGAAAGTCTATACACAATAATCCTCAAAATAAAATAAAAAATGTTCTCATAGAGAGAAAACCAAAGAATTATATTGCTCAAATTGTGTCTAACAAACTACATATATGAGCCTATTTATAGGCCTCTGAAAGAATTTTAATCTCTAAAAAATAGGAATATAGGGCAACAATAGTTTGTGAAAGCAATCCCATATCTCACATCTTAAAGACAAGAATCACACGCAAAAGTGTGCTTGCTTGTGAGACCCATGCTTGGTTTTGGAGATAAGGAGTCAGACATTGTTTAAGGCAAAATCTCAAATTATTGTTGAATGAATCCCATATTGATATTAATTACCTAGATCGCAATCCAAGAAGCGATAATAATTACAGCAAAAAATTACACAATTTGTGAGAAATTAATTTCAAAAAAATAGAAGAACAAAACCATATGGATCTTACCAAATTAATTAACTAAATTATTTTTACAACATTTTTTTAATTTAGTAAATTTATAATTAATTTACACTTTTTAAAAAAAATTAAATGCCAAACAAACCCATAACCCATAAAATTATTAAATTTTACCAACCTTCTTTTTTATGAAAATGATTTTTTTAAAAAAAATTCATCATTTTTTCCCTCCACTAATAAAGGACAATGTAAAATAATAACATATTTTATGCATTAATATGGGATGATAAATAATATTTTGAAATATTCTTGAAATTATTAAAAAAGATAAAAATTTCCAACCCTACCCGATTAATTAAAAAATTGTAGAAATATTGTTGGCCCCATAGAGAATTGGAATTTACCAAGTTAATTCATGGTATACTGTTTAAAAATATTAAGTTATATTCAATTTATTAAATTTATAAATTAATTTTATTTTTTTAAAAATATTATAAGCCCCAAACAAACCCACAAACCAAAAACTCATAAAACAATCTCATTCTTTCTAATAAATCTCTCAAACATATCTAATAATCATTCACAACCTCACATCACATCAATCTATCAAATCACTATAATCATTACACTTTATCTCATAACCATTTACAACCTCATTTTTTATTTCTCATATCTCAACACCAAAACAACCCTAAAATCTCAAAAACATAGAAATGAGGCATGACCTCACAAGTAGTTGTAGCCTAACAAATTCATGCTTGTCTCTAAGATTCCTAACCCCTTAAAAGAAATGTGAAATGACACCTAACGCTCTAAAGATAATGCGAAATTTGAAATAAAAAATAATGTGATGTTTATGTAAAAAGAAAAAATATCAAAAAGATAAGAATATTATCTATCAAATATTTCCTAGCTATGTGTAGAAAGTCTTTTAAAAGATCACTTCAATCAAGATTATTTCTATCTTTCGTATGAACCCTCTCCAAACAATAACTCACCCTCAAGTTATCAGTGTCTTAAGCATACAAAGGCTTACCAAATAGATGATAATGATAAAGATTAGCTACATTAAAAGTTCTAGATATTCATATATTTGTTAGCAATTCCACCACTTAAGCATTGTCATTAATTTCTTCAAAATGCATATGGCTCATACTTCTTCTGTTGCAACTTATTGTAAATACCAACTGGGAATCTTTCCTTCCTCAAGAACACCCTAACTTCATCTCCTTCTTCAAAAGTTTGGAAAGGTTGATGCTTATCAGCAACTGCTTTATACTTGGCATTAGCTTCTTTAAGTTTTTGCTTGACCTTTGCTTGAATATCTTGTACTTGTTTAGCCATGTACGTTGCAACTACACTTGAGCCTAGGATTTGTGGAAGCCTGATCAAGTTCAAAGCATGGCAAGGGCATTTCACATAAACAATAGACAAGGGAGATTATCCTATCGCATTGTGAACAACATTAATATAAGCAAACTCAGCTTTGGATAAGATAAAATCCCATTGTTTAGTCATTTCTCCACATATGCTATGAATAAGGTTGTCTAACGCTCAATTTAAAACTTTAATTTGTTCATCAATCTATGGATATGCAATGCTACTAAACTTTAATGATAAATTAAACATATTCCAAAGAGAAGACTAGAAATGACTAAGGAACCGAGTATCCCTATCTGAAGTTATCAATTTAGGGACTTTGTGTAAATGAATAATCTCCTTGAAAAATAGCCTAGCCATGTTAGAGCATCTGTAGTCTTCTTACAAGAGATGAAATGGGCCATCTTTAAAAAATGATCCACCATAACACAGACAGAATCCAACCTCACTAAGTTTGTGGCAATCTAAGCACAAAGTTCATAGACAAATCTTTCCAAATATGCTCAAGGATCAGTAAAGGAGTGTAAAGTCTAGTATTTTGAGTCTCTCCCTTTACAGTCTGGTATGTATAACAATGGTATACTAATCTTCCAACATCTTGCTTCAATTGTGGACAATAATATCTTTATTCAATTGCTGTGATAGTCTTATCTCTATGTCCAACTAGTCCTCTTCCATGCAAATCTCTAATAACTTTCTCACGTGAGGAAATGCATGGAAGACAAAGTTTATTACCTTTCATAAAGAAGCCTTGATCTTGAAGCTAAAAGTTGTTAATAACGCCACTCGTCACCTCAAAGCATTTGCTACTCTATTCTGCATCCCAAACTTATGTTGAAGTCAATATGGAAATTTTTCCAAAAAATTATCCATCTGGCGTGCAAGTCCTGACTAATTCTTTTGGAAAGGCACTTTAAACCTCAATGATCAATTTAAAAAATGAACTCTTTTCTAATGAGACAATGCTTCTAATGCTTTAAAGCTCGTACAACTACGTAAAACTCTTTATCATAAGTAGACCATTTTTGCCATGCGTCACTCAACTTTTCACTAGAGAAAGTTACTAGTCATTTTTCCTATGAAAGAATAGCTCCAACATCTAATCTACTAGCATTACACTCCACTTCAAAGATTTTGTCAAAATTGGGTAAGGCTAAGATTAAGCATTAGTGAGTTTCTCCTTGATAATATTGAAACTTTTATTTGCATCTTCATTCTACTGAAACTTGCTTTTTCTTCAGGAGATCGATAATGGGAACCATGATCTTATAAAAGTGGTGAATAAACCATTGGTCGAAAGTTGCCAACCCATGTAAACTCCGCATTTCACTTATTGTTTTAGGTATTAGCCACTCTCGAATAGCTCACACCTTATCCTCATTAATGCGAATACCATTAGCATTAACAATAAATCCCA
The DNA here is from genome assembly GCA_014898725.1 of Jacaranda copaia. Taxonomy (NCBI): domain Eukaryota; kingdom Viridiplantae; phylum Streptophyta; class Magnoliopsida; order Lamiales; family Bignoniaceae; genus Jacaranda; species Jacaranda copaia. Next base: position 748,490 of record JACGDI010005129.1, read on the forward strand.
AGAATAGCAATTCAAGCGTCATAAAAACTACATTTGTTGATGTTAATGTAAAGCTTATTCTGCTATAAGACAATCAAGACTTCTTATAAGTGCATTAAGTGTTCTTCCTGAGAAAGGTTGTGTATTAGGATGTCATTAAAGTATACTACAACAAACTTTCCAATAATCAGGTGCACCACTATATTCATCAATCACATGAGAAGTATTAGGAGCATTAGTTAAGCCGATAGGCATCACTAACCATTCATATTGTCCATCCTGTATCTTGAATGCAGTCTTCCACTCATCTCCTAGTCAGATTTTAATTTAACCGTATCCACTGCAAAGATCAATCTTTAAAAATATAATTGATCCATCTAATTACTCAAGCATATCATCCAATTGAGGAATAGGAAACTTGTATCCTACTGTGATCTTATTGGTGACTTTATTGCCTTAACACATTCGCCAACTTTCATCTTTCTTTGGTGCCAACAAGATTAAAACTGCACAAAGGCTTATGCTTTCCCATAATGTCTTTTCTCTAATAACTCTTCAACTTTACCTTGCAAAATCTCATTATCCTCGGGATTCATGTGATAGTGTGGTAGGTTTAGCAAGCTAGCCCCAAGAATGAGATCAATATGATGATGAATGTTGCGCATTAGTTGCAATCATGTTGGTATCTCCTCACATATAATATCTTTGAACCCTTTAAGTAACAAGCGTATGCCTTTAGGAATTTATTTCTCCGGTACATCCTTCACAGTAGTCAAGACTCCCTTTACTACTAAGTAATGAACTAGTTGAGTTTCTCTATAGGTCACCTCAAACTTCTTCTCTAAATAAGTTAGTGTTAAGAAATATTTTCCTTCTACTTAGGAAGCTTTGGTTTCAGATGTCTTATTCAGTAGCAATAAAGCCATTTTCACTCCATTTGTCTCTAATTTGTATTTGTTCTCCGATCTAAAATTATCCGTAATCTTGTTAAATTGTTAAGGTTTACCAAATAATAGGTGACAAGCATCCAAGTCTACTATGTTGCAATATACTTCATCTTTATATTTCCTAAATAAGAAAAGAATATTGTAGCATTCTGTCACTTGAATGTTTTCCACGACCTCGATCCACCAAATACTGTAAGGATTTAGACAATGTTGCTAATTGTAGCTTTTCAATAGTACTCTTTCTAATAATGTTCTCCTAATTGCCATTATCAATAATTAAGTTACAAATGTTACCATTAATAGTGCATTTTGTTCAAAAAAAATTGGTAGCACTGAGTTATATCTCTTTTCTTTGGTGTTAGCATCATCTTTCGAACCACAAAAGTTTGACCATCCTATTAAATCTTTTCCATCATCATTACCATTAGGTTTGCATATAATCTTGTCTCCATCTTCAAGCTCTTGTTCAAATTTACCATGTTCTACAATGTTGATACCCTTTCTTCTTGCACAATCATTAAAGCAGTATATTGGTTGATCACATTAGTAGCACTTTCCAGGAATCAACTTAGCATATGGGTTTTTCTATATTTGTGTTTGAGTTTTGATCACTTTCAACAATTTACCTATTGCTTTATCATATGCTTTCTTCTCAATTTATCTTTACGAGTGTGAGTTGACGTGTTTTGTTCTTTGATTGCTGATGTTAACTGCAATCAATTCCTCCTAGAATATTCCATCTTCTTATCTTGTATCATCATATTAGCCTTTAGTGCCATGTTTCATGCTTCAGTGATATCTGCTAACATTTGCACACTAATCTTGTCTTAAATTGCAAGCTTTAAACCATTAAGCTATATTGCTATTTGTTAACTATCTGACTCTATTAGGTTATTTTGCTAAGCAGTTGTAAGAAGTCTATGGTATATATTCATGTATAGATCTATCTCCTTGGTGACATCATTGATATTGCAAGAATAGGTATTACTCACAATCTGGGGATAGAAAGTAAGCCTTCAGTAGCTGTTGCATTAGGTACCACATTCAGATTCATCCTTTACCTTCACACTTTCTTGGGTCTTATAGATGCTCTCACCAAGCAGAGGTAATCCCTTTTGGCCTAATGATATGGGATGACATAATAAGCCTAGCCCAATGGCTATCAACCTAGGAATTAGATGTGGAGTACATGGCTAAGACTATTTCATCTTCAAAGCATTATTGTGCAGTCCTCCTTTTCAACCTCTCACTGGACAACATTAGTGTCACTCAACTAGGGTGCAATGGATGAAAGTTGAACGCAGGTGATTGACGATTTTGATGAGAGTTAGAAATACAAAATCGCCTTTCTTCTAATGCATTAGGAGCTTGTTTTGAGGTCGATCCTTTTGCTAACTAAAAAGGTTATCCCACTACAAAATCCCTTCTCTACCGCATTTAATGCTCTGATAGGTGGCATGCCTTTGTATTAATGGCGCATACCACCCTAGTACCGCCTATCCTACCACACCAAGCAAGAAGAGCACCCCATTTTATACTATTTTGCCCATGAAAGCTCAAGATAAAATTACCTAGAATAGTACTCAAATGTGAGAAAACCTAATGCCATTTACATAAGGACAATAGCCCTTTCTAAATGTCAAGGGCATCTTAGACATATCAACCATCTGGAGAAGGCCATAAATACCCTATTGCTAGCCTTTCACAAGGTATGCTATTATATACTAAAAAGCCCTCACTCTATTGTTCCTTCACTTAGGTGATCAGATACTGACTTGAGTATCAGAGTGCCTTAGCTAGCTTGAAGTTTGTTGGTGATTATAGAACTCAACCCAACTATATTAGAGGCTCACTCACTTGTCCAGGTAGGTCGATTATCAAAATCCTAGCCCAATCTAGTAAATACAATTTTCACCTTCATCACCAACTGGCTACTAATTTGACTCTACACTCCTCAAGAATGTTTAAATAGTCAATGAATATATCTACTTCTACAAGCCAATTTATAAATTCTTCAACATTGGAATTGCCATTAAAGTGTGGAAGATCTACTGTTAGGTGAAAATCTTTATCTCTAGCAAGGTACTGGATCCAATCTTGCTGATTTCCTCATCCCATATTAAGCATCTCAATATCTTCATTTTTTTTTCTCTTTTGATTCTTCCATATTGACATGATGATAACATTGATGAATACGATCACGTAAAACTAGTTGTGGTGCTTGGGCAAATTCCACAGATTTATGCTTTGGCCTCCTATCTATGTTGAGAGCATCTATACGCAAATTCATTTTCTCCAATCTATGATCAAGAAATTCTCTCAATGCATAAATCTCCTCTTGTGGAGTAGGGAAAGTCTGATCTCCATTAACCATTTGGTTATTTTGCAAGCTACTAGTCACTCCTACATTAGCCAATAGAAAAGGCTAAACCTGCTCTAATACCAAACTAATGCAATGGGTAAAATTTGGGAGAAAAGAAAAAAGAAAATAGGCCATTACACGAATAACTTGAATAAAGAAAATCTATACACGACAACCCTCTATACAAAGTAAAAGAACTTTCTCACAGAGAGAAAACCAAAGAATTTTTTTGCTCAAGTTGTGTTTGACAAACTACATATGTGAGCTTATATATAGGCCTCTAAATGAACTCCAATCCTTTAAAAGATAGGAATATGAAAAATTCATGCTTATTTCTAAAACTCCTAACTCCTTAAAAGATAATGTAAAATGACACCTAACCCTGTAAAGGCAATGTAAAACTTGAAATAACAAATAATGTAATGTTTATCTATAAAGTTTAAAAAAATCTATAAGATAAGACTTATTATCTATCAAATATCTTCTATGTGTAGACAGTCTTCCAAAAGATCACCTTAATTAAGATTATCTCTATCTCCTGCATTAGGATAGAGCTTTGCAACTTGAGTGGAGTAGCATACTGCAATTGTTGTTGGAAATAGTTATTATAGAGTATGCTTATGCTCATGCAAGTGATATTATATTCAAATATTGCAATATAGAACTATTATATCATTTTTTGCAAAATAATAATCAAGTAAAATGTCTAAATAATAAATAATATTGAACTACATAAAAGATTAGAAAATCAAAAGTAGAAAAGTAAACAAGGTAAGAAATGGAGAAAGCTTACTTGAAAACTTTTATGCAGGATTCAACAATGCAGAATTGAGGCGTGTGCAACATATAGTTTCCTTAAGACTTTATAGGTCTCCTATTGGTGCTCAAAGGTCTTCCAATGAATAGATTCCAAAGATACAAAGCTTTTCTTCACAAACAAAGGTGGCCCTTTAACTAATTGTGACTCTTGAACCTTATTGACTTGAAACTCCTTCAATGAAAATGTTTAGTGTAGTATGTGCTTTGTGGTAATCACACAAATGGTATATGTACTTCTTTTTTTTTTTTTAAGTTTTAATGTATCTTATTTATAGTTGTGCAATACAACTTGCTAATGAGACATGATTCTTTATTAATCCTTCTTAAAGACATAGATAAATGAGAACACTACAAGACATAATCCTTTAACTAAGAATCTCAACTCCATTCAAAAGTTAGGAGCATAAAACTTATGACTCTGGCTTTTGAGTTAATTTTTTTGTATAAGTATGCTAAATGAGATAAATTAAAAATAATAATTTTTTTTCCAAATAAAGAGGCAACATCTTTTCTTTTTCGATATGGCTAAAATCATTCTATCTATTATAATATCCTTATTTATTTTCACTTTAAGTTCAATAGCCAATTATTTGATTTTGGCACATAAATATTCTTAGAGGATCTCCTCAATGAGATAAAACTCTTTGATATAATTTTTTTTAATAAATGTCTTTTAATTTGCCAAAATCTCACAACAACCCTACCTTCCCCCTAATGAATTAGAATATTATCTCGTTAATATGCAAAAGAATGCAAACACATAAACGAGTTTTAGGTAAAGTGATACTGCATCAGGAGGGGTAACTTTTGGTTTTGAATCTTCCTTAGTGAAAACTATTGGATGCACTTGTCAACCAGTGAATGTGGTGTTTTGAAATATTTGGTTTTTGTGTACACTAAGATAATAGAACTTCATATTGTTCTAACATTATGTTCATTTAAGCCTTGAACAACTTTTAGCTTCACAAATACTTCTTGAGAATTCAGCCTTAAAATTCTCATAAAACTAGCCCAATCCTTATTCACATAGATGACGTCTTATTAAGAGGTTTCTACTACACCTTCCACTTGAAAATTCAAGATATAAGAACTTTTAGAAGTAATGCTAAACCTCATATTTTTGCAAATGACTATCTACTTATCATAGGAACATGTTGGATCATTAACCACCCCCCCACCGTCCACTGTGGTATCTCAATTATTTTATAAGCTTAAGTCTCATTCTTTTCAATAATTATCAACTTGGTCTTCATTTGAACTTTTGTGGCAAATATACAATGTTATCTATCACATTTAATAGAGATAATTCCACTAGAGTGCAATTACCAAATGGTATTATGTCTATGATGTGTATGTCAAAACTTACCATTATACGTGCTAATTGGTGCACTTCTAATTACAAATTGCAAATTGCAAATCACCAACACAAATAATTTATGTTGACTCTGATTGTCTTTCAAGAATTGCTTAGCCATTATGCTACTCCAATTGCCCCACAAACTTAGATCTATGGTTTAAGGTATTTTTCTAGTACCTTAGAACTCTCAGATGGCCATCAAATATTTACTAGTAAATTTACTCAACTTACCAACAACATGTGTTGGATCTAGTCTCATGCAATTCATGATATATACATGAGACTCTCAACTATGCATGCGTATTTCAATTGAGTCTTTGCTTCATTTTTGTTTTTGGTAAGTCACGGATTTGCATCCATATGAATCTCCACATAGGCTACTCTCATGTTGTTTATGCTAAAGTAGCTATTTAGCAATTTCTTTGTTTTTTTAGCCATATCATTGTCACTCGCATTAATTAATATGTTGTCCATGTATAGACAAGCTAATTTACATATGTTTATTGTACTCATTGACCAAAGTTATTCGCTAATATGACTTCATTAACATTTGCATAGCATTGTTCTAATAATTTCTACCACATAATGACTTAACTAACTACGCACCTTAAACCCTATTAATTGTTTAATAGAAATTTTCTTATTAAGCTCACTATAAGAAAATTTAGTTTAGCATCCATATTATGAGTTTCACAATTGTTGATAGTTGCAAATGACTTTAATTTTGTAATGGATGTTATCTTAGCACTCGTGTGTATATGTCAAAGTAGTCAGGGCCTCCTTTTACATGAATCATTCAACCACTAAATTTTCCTTTTTATTTGTCTATTGTACCATCAGGTTTTATTCTCCTCTTGAAAATTCATTTGCCTCTAAAGGTTTATTTTCAAGAGAAAGATCTAGTAGTTTTTAAGTTTGATTTAGCAAGATAGATTCAATTTGATAATTACAACTTCATTTATGTAGGATGTTCGAGAGTTCTTATAATTTAGTAAACTCATAGCTCATTTTCTAAGTTAGAAAGTTGGGTCAAAATAACATAGACGTTATATTTTTTTTACTATATCTATGTTCATTCTCTTCTTTGTTCGACCCTTGACGTCTCAAAACTTCTTTAAAGAGATCTAACTTTGCTCTTTTTCTTTCTGTTAAGGAAATATACTTTCCAAAGAAACTCGCATTCCTTGACTTGATGATTTATGCACAATAAATCTACATACTGCACTATATTGTACATACCTAATAAAAATTTCACCAATTATTTTAGGTCCTATCTTGACCATGCTAGGAGATGAAACTCCTACCTTTGCTAGACACCCCAGCATTTGAAGATATTAGTAGAATGGTAGATGATTTTCCAATGCTTCATAAGGCATTTGTTTCTTTTTTTTTTTTTTTCCAATAGACCACAGTTAGTACTGCCTCTCTCAAATCTTTTACATGCTCCTGCATTCATCAATGGAGAATTCATTATTTCTTTCAAAGTTTAATTTTTGTGCTCTACTACAATATTTGATTGCAATGCATATAGAGCAACTGCCACAACATTTGATTGCGATGTATGTGAAGTAGCTATACTTCATGGATTCTTCTATGCTCAACTTATTCTTCAAATAGGCAAAACATCTTCCCTACCACTGTTAAATTGGAATACTTTTCTTTTCTTTCTATGTTGATTTTCAACCTCATTTTTGTAGTATTTAAATATTTTCAATTTCTTATCTTTGCTTATAAACAATAAAAAACATTATGCAATAATTAATATAAGTTAAAAAGCATTTTTTTCACTCTAGATTCCACCATTGAGCTTGATGGTTCTCATGTACAACATTTCTTCTCTATGCTTTAACAAGTCGTAAAGAACCTAGACCAGACCATACATATTGAGTGGACTCAATATCCTTTTACCATTGATGTGGACTCTCCACAAGCTCATTCGGATATAATAGCTGACAAATCATGTCTATGACGACATCGTTAAAGGCTATCAACTTCTGTCATCTTCCCTTGGCCTTATAGTAATCACCATTAGTGCTGTCTCTTACTCCCCCCTCCCCCCTCTCTCTCTTTAGAGTACTATTTACCTCCTCTACCCTTAGTCTTACAATCAAATCCTTGAAGTTCATGTTCTTGCACTTATACTTAGATAAATTTTGAAATCTTTCCAACCAAGGGGTAAATTTTTTTTTCCTACAGTGCTACTTGAAAAGTTTTTCAAGAATCATCCCTCCACAACCACTCATCAAGATTTGTTAGAACTTGTTGGTTTAATATACCACAAAGTTGGAATCGACTATTGAAAAATCAAGAAACTTGCCAATGATGAATTCTTCATGCCATCATCCTTAGTTTTGTATTTGTTTTTCTTTAATTTCCACACCACAACTCCATTCTCATAGTGATTAGTTGCACATGTTCTAAAATTCATTCTCTAATCCTTAAGGATATAATTCTTGCATAGGAAATCTGCATGATTCCATGCCTTAATAGCAACCATAGCATGTATATTTCGATTTTTCTGTAAACCTTAGGTGGTCCTCATGCAAGGACCTTACCTAGTTAAGGACGATAAGGTGTGAAAGCATCTTTTTTTATTACCACTTTTTGAAGTCATGTTCGTTGAACCTATTAGGTTGCTTAACATGTTCCACCATAATAGGTGCAAGAGTAGTGGGAAGAACAAGTAATGTGGTTTAAACTCTACCACGAATGGCATCGGTATAGACTCAACATTCACAATATCTATTATCTCAGTAGTTATAGTCGTAGCTATATATATTTGATATGGTAAAGCAACATCAAAAGTCAAACCTTGAAAATTTTCAAGTTTCTATTTTGAATAATAAATAGTAACTCTAATTTAAAATAGTTAAATAAGTTTTCTTTCTTGTTTTAAAGTTCCACTTCCAACCAAAATGCTTTAAGCAAGCCAACAACAACAAATAACAGGCAATGAAATCTTGAAAAATGCAATATTAAATAAGTGAAGTAATAAGCCCTAAAATTTCTCTTAGATAAAAGTTGCTTGAGTCATTATCCAGACAACATAGAACTCATTCTCTTTTTTAAGTCAAGGACATGTATATAAATCTATTATTCAGAACATGAAAAATTTAAGTTCAAAGAAACTAGATTATACCAATTATAAAATTAATATAAAATTCTAAACAATATTAACTAAAGTTAGTATATTAACTTTTGGACTGGATTATACAACACAACACTTCAAGGACAACACACGCTAACAACACTAAGGGGGTTAGAAATAATTCCAACATAATTTTTGTTTGAAAGCTAAAATAATTTCCCATGAAATAAAACATATGCTTTCTGATCATTTATACATACCAAAATAGATGATTTAACTAAGTTAGATAATGGATTGCATATTTAGTTTCCTAATCAAAATCATAGTATTTATTTTCACAAATAGACTACATGCATGGACTAATATTAATCATGCAAAAACTGAAATATATCTACCGAGTTGGACAAGCTTAACTACATAAGTATAAGTGACAAAGTAAAGCCTTAAAATTGTAGGAAATAGTTAACTTATAAGAGTATACTTGTGCTTGTGCAAGTGAAGTCATATTCAAACACAAATATAGATAAACTACAACATCATTTCTCACAATATAATAATAAAGTAAAATCTCTAAATAATGTGTAATATTGTACTGCATACAAGATTAGAAAATTGAAAGTAGAAAAGTAAACATGACGAGAAATGAAGAAAGCCTACTTGATATTTTAATGCAAATTCAAAGGTGCAGAATCGAGGCCTGTGTAACACAATATTTTCTTAAGGCTTTATTCTTCTTGATACACAAAGGTCTTTTAACTAACAAACTTTCAAGATACAATGATTCTCTTTACAACCAAAGGTAGTACTCCAATTGATTGTGACTCCCATACCATAATGACTTCAAACTCTTTCAATGAAAATATTTAGTGCAGTGTGTGCTTTGTAGTGATCACACAAATGCTATATGTACTCTTTTTGTAGTTTTTTTAGTTCTAGCACATCATATTTATGGTTTTGCAATGCAACTTGTTTGGCGAGAAATGATTATTTATTAAGAATCATCATTCTTCTTAAGGACATAGTTAAACGATGAAATTGTAAGACACAACCCTTTAACTAAGAATCGCAACTCCTTTCAAAAGCTAAGAGCTCAATATTCATAGCTCTAGTTTTTGAGCTAATCTTTTTGTAGAGGTGTGTTAATTGGGATATATTAAAAGTAATAATTTTATTTTTTTTCACAAAATTCTTTATTTGACATATCGGCAACCTCTTTTCTTCTTTCGTATGGATGAACTCATTTTTTCCATTAAGATGCTATTTTTTATTTTCATTTTAAGTTCAATTTTCTAATTTAATTATTTGATTTTTATACATGAATATTCTATGAGGATCTCCTGAATAAGATAAACTCTTTAGTATAAATTTTATTATATTTTAATATATTAAATACCTTTTAATATGCTACAATCTCACAGTTATTCCACACCACCACACTCATCAAGCATACCTTGACATGGTTCAACCAGATGCTAGCTAGGTCATCACTAGACAGGAGTTATTGGTGTAGTGCTTCCTTCAGAACTTCTTTATCAACCGTAGATACCCAAAAATGATGTTGTACCTATTTATCATCAAGTAGAAAAGATAGAGAGTCCTTGAGAAACAATCTCAACTAATTTGTCTATGTAGTGCTTGAAATCTCCTCCATCAATAAAGTGCTCCTAACCATCACAATCTAGTAGAATCTAAAGTGTTTGAAGTTCCAGGAGTCTATTACCAAAAACCCTTACTCCAAAAGAGCTCCTAGTGCTTGCAAAGAAGTACAAAATTGAGGAAACTGTGACGTCTTAGGATGCTAGCAAGCACAAAATGCATGATAATAACAACAAGAAAAAGTAAGATAGATCTTATTTTAATTTAGCCAAAAATAGATCTTTTCCAGATGAAATCCTGCATCCGTAAGTTGGCATATTAATAGATCAAGCCCATTATTTCAAGCTCTTTATTAGACCTAAGATCCTCATACATTGATGAAGTTAATCGCTCAAGATCTTTTTTAGATCTTTCAATTGCTTGAGAGCTATTAATCTTCGAGATGTTTTTCAATTTTTTTTTGCTTGTGGCTTTGAGACCTTTTCTAAATCTTTCAATTGAGGATTAATAAACATTATTTAAATTGTTTGAGATTCTATCAAAGGTATTCATAGTACATTTTAGGTTAACTAATCTTTCTAAAATCATTACTGCTCATTCTCTATTGATCATAATAAAACAAATAAAAATAAAATAATCATATAGAAAAATATTTAATCAAGACATGAAAGCAAAACAAAAATCACATTTCATAATAGATAATTGAAGGTTCCAACTTGAGAATACTTGCCAACAATTAATTTCTATTCCATGGCTTCATCCCTTTTTCCTGCACCAACCTTTTTCTATTCTCATGGCTCCTTGATATACTTCATGATCTTATGAAGAAAATTTTCCTTTTCTTTCTCCATCCCCTTGTCATTCTTTCCAACCAATTCAACCATATACTCCTTGAAGCACCCTTGTCTAATAAGGCACTTTACTTCATCCTTCAATTAAAAACATTTTTCAATAAATATCATGACATTAATTTATATGGAAATGGCAATATTTGTACAAATTTCTCTTGGCTAATGTGTCTCTATTTTTTCATGGCCATTGAAGTATGTCAAATCCTTTTATTGCCATCAACACATGCAACCTCACATTGTTGAGAGAAGTATATTGGTCATATTTTTTATGAAGAGATCAAATGCGATCATTCTCAAATCTCGATCTCGATGATTCAAGGTCCCTTTTAGACCTTTCCATGTATAAGGATACTTGTCATCAAATCAATTCAAAAGTTTTGGAATTCCAACTTTTCGATGTTAAAAATCACCATAAACCCTTGTTGAGTCTCATCCTCTATTTGCCTAATGATGAATAAATATGTGGCCTATGTATTTTTTTTATTAGCAAATTGATGTAAAAACTTTCTCACCAGTAGCTCATAAGAAACAATTGTCAACTTTCTCACAAATTGCTGATAAGAAATAATTATTCCTAGAGTTTGTCCTCTAAACTACTCTTGAGCTTGACTAGTCAAAGTTGTGACAAATATGTATGTGTCTATACAAATTTATTATGTTCTTGAACATGGCCATATGTTTATATAGATCTCTGTTTCCATCATACGTAGGGAGATTAGGGCTTAAAAATTCAAAGTCACTATGTCTGCCAGAATATCAGCTGAGAATAGGGAATTTCCCATTTATAGGGTAATAGTTCTCTTGCTTTTCAATACATTATTTTCTTACTTAACTATTCCACTTGGTCACTAATCTCATTTACCTCTTCTCTAGATAAGGATGGCTTAAATCCATGAATTACATAATTATTTCCATATTATGTCATTGAGTACTCTCCATGGCTTCCTTTTGCTTATAAAATTTGCTAGATAAATAAGGCACTTCATTACTCGATTGCCCACCTCGTCAGAATCAACTATGTCCTTATTTGTTGATACATCACTTGAACCCCCTCTTCTAGTGAAGGAATTGATCTCCTTTGTTGAAATAATTGCTTCTTTATTGAGGAAATAATTAGGAGAATTCAATATTACTTTCCTACCCCGGATTGCCATCAAGGCCCAAGTGTTAACCAACTTTGTGGCAAAAAGATTCGACCTCCTAGACTTTGTCATTGAAACCCCTAAGGCGTGGACCATACACGTCGATGGATCCACGACCTCATCAGGGAGAGGAATCAGTATCTCTTTGCGATCTCTACAAGCAGAGAAATATGACTTCGCAGTTAAACTTGACTACCTTATCACGAACAACAAAGCAGAATATGAAGCCCATCTTATGGGCATGTGAATAGCTGTAGATAGGGGAGTTGAACATCTAGCAGCCATTACCGACTCCTAACTTGTGGTAAAATAGGTCGAAGGAAACTTCAACGCTAAGGAATCCACAATAACCAGATATCTAGCCGAGGTGAAGAAGATACATTACCAGTTCAAAAAGTTCACCTTTAGCCAAGTTCCCCTAGCAAAGAATGAGTAGGCTAATGCATTGTCAAAAATTGCTAGCTTGATGAAAGGGACTAGAGATAAAACAATCACATTCCTGATTGCCAATAAACCCTCCAAAGATGTCCCCAACCAGAGCCCGGTGGGGTAGATTAGAGATGTATCTCTTTCTTGATAGGACGAGATAAAAGCTTACTTAAGAGAGGAAATAGCCCTAAAGGATAAGGCTCAAGCACGTCACCTCTGAGGCTAGGTAGTAAAATCCACCCTCGATGACCATAGTCAGCTTTACAAGAGGTTAATTTTCAAACCTTCACTAAGGTATCTACAACAAAAACAAGCCTGTGAAGTTTTATGCAAAATTCATTTAGGCCTCTACAACAACCATTCAGAAGGACAATCTCCCGCCAACAAAATCATCAAATATGGGTATTTTTGGCCAACATTGTTAAAGGATGAGGTCAAAGGTCAACTTCGCCAAGAAATGCCCATCTTATTAAGTCCACTCGAACATTCCCTACTAACTTGTAGCAATCCTAGTGCTCGTATAGATCATATGGCCATTCAACCAATGGGGGATAGCCATAATTGATTCCTTTCTGATGACCCAGGCTAGAGAAAGTTCATAATAGTTGTTGTTGAATACTTTACAAAATGGGTCGAAGTAGAAGCAGTCCCTAAGATATCTAATGCGGCCATCAAAAGTTTTATACGAAAAAATATTATCTACTATTTTGGCCTACAAAAGTGATAATATTCGATAATGGGACGCAATTTCAAAGCAAAAATACCAAAAGTTGGTGCGAAGGCCTAAGAATTTTATAGTATTTAATCTCGGTTGGGAACCCTTAAGCTAATAGCCAACTAGAGGTCACGAATTGGATAATCCTCAATCACCTTAAGGATTGACTTGAAGAGATTAGAGCAAGCTGGGCAAATGACCTACTAAGGGTACTTTGGGTATACGAGACACCTCTCAAAATAGCTACTAGTCACAATCTATACAGTTTGGTCTACTAGTCAGAGGCAGTTGTCTTTATAGAACTAATATAACACACTGCTCAGGTATCTACTACAACCCTATTAGGAATAGCTCTGAAAGGGAACTCGACTTGGAGACTATCGACGAACTACAGTTGCAAGCATACACCACAATGTAATGCTATAGGTAAAAAATGGCCTAACACTACAACAAAGGTATCCATCCGTGTACTTTCAAGGTTGGTGACCTTGTTCTTAGGAAGGTAGAAGTCTCAAGATATACAGGTAAGCTTGACCCAAAGTAGGATGGCTCGTATTTTATGGTCAAGGTTGCGAAGCACAATACGTATCGACTTGCAGACGTGGCTAGCAATTAACTCCTACTCGTATGAAATGCAGTGACTTTAAAGAAATTCTTCATATAAATGGACCTCAAGTCCCACCATGTTATCTGACATTAATAAAATCACTTACACTTTTTACAGTGGTTTGCTTACACCATCTGAATAAAACACTTTGCAAAAATAGACCAATTAAATTATGTATGATTAACCCCACAGTCGATCGCAACATCAACTTTAAGCCTCGACATTAGGCCTGTCACCTAACTTAATAATGACAGGATCGTTTATGGTTGGCCCTGTAGCCAACCATAGCAGTGGCTTCAAGCTATTAAACACATACGTAATGTTTATGGTTGACCACATAGTCAACCAAACTTTGGCTTTAAGCTATTAAATAACTAGTAATGTGTTTATAGTCGGTCCCATAACCGACCAAAATAATGGCTTCAGGCCACTAAACAATCAAGTAGTACATTGATGGTTGACCCCACCGTCAACCAAAATAGAGGTTCCAATCCACACAAAATAAGGCATTTTAGCCCAACCAAATAAAATAGCTATCTGCTCAATGTCATACCGAAGTCGACCTTAAGTCATCAAGAACAATGAGCAACAAGTCCAAGTTAAAACTAGCACTGACTCATCTAAAAATTTTGACCTCGTAGTTGAAGACAACCTATCAAAAAACATTAAATATATATTATTCACAATGTCAAGTTAATACAGTCAATTCAATAGTATTGTTCGTTCAATTATGACAACTCCAAGTAATTTCTATATTAACCATAAACTTCATTAAAACTTCATTAGGGAGTTATCTTCTCCTACCTAGGATCAAATAGCTTATGTCCTTGACTACTAGTGATCAACATTTGACAAAAATAAATACATTGTAAAGAAAACAATAAATGATACATGTCAATGAGCAAAACACACCATTTCATTAACAATATTGCATCTTGATTACAAAATTTCCCAAGAACAACAACACAACAACACAAGAAAAAAAAACTACGGCCTTATTGTTGCTGCTCAAGTAACTAATAATGCTCAGCTTGAGCTTGAACCCTTCAGCCTCACACCTGCTTCCACCTTCTTAGCTACCTAGTCACCTTCACAATTACCTATTTTAGCCAGTAAGCTGATTGCAAAGGTCTTGCTTCGTCGACCAAGAATGGGTGCCTACCAAGGGGGAAGAATTTGGCCACATTAACCTTACCATCCCTGATGTCAAAGGCCAGGTCATTTATGAAGTTGAACTTAGTTATCACAACTCAACCCCAGCCACATGGGGAGGCATAGCCATAGACATATCAACAGAAGTAGACTCATCAGGATTAGCTCTCTTTACAAGAGCAGTCTTATTAGGATCTGGGCATATGCATAGCTACTCATTGAGCATAGGGTTTAGTCACTCTTTATCCTCTAGGTGGATAGAATACCTGAGAAACTCTAGCCATTTAATTACCTTCTTGAAGGTATTCTTTATTTTGTCGATAGAGAAAATGACACTTAGATCCTAGAAAACTGAAGTAAACATGAACTGTTAGACTGTCTCTCATCAAACGATTAGCAGCACCATAGTAAATCCCTTAAGCGAAGTCGAGCATGCTATTATAACCTTGTGCTTGATCAGTATCATAATAACTCTGAGTATCCACTCTCACTTTTCTTAGCATCTTTTCGACTGAGCTCCTCGTGGCCACTACAACCATCAACTAAGCATCTTTCACCTCAAGTTAAGTGTTGGTGCTTTCTATTTACTTTGTAAGCTACTTGATTTGAGCTTAAGAAGACTCAGCTTCAGCCTTGAGCACCTTAACTCCAACCTAGTCCTTCTAGAGCCGATCACTCTTATCAAGGGTAAGCTTCGACCTCTTATATAAGTGATAGTCAAGCTCATGCTGGCTCACCTGCAATGTAATTTTGGTTGAAACAATTAAGAGCATAACACACAAAAAAAATGAAAGCAAACAAGAGCAAATGCCTAATTTTTATGTAATACTCGACTAGACACTTACCATATTAGCGTGGTAGGTTATTACTCTTAATACGACTCCTTACGTCATATCCATCATCTTTCATTGGTCAGAGATAAACAAACTAGCCATCATCACCTTTAGTAGCAGCACATCGTTCAACCCTACAATAATCACCAACATGGAATTGTGAATATCTATGTCAATCCTAAATCTAGGTGATGATAGGTCGACCAGCTAAAATAACTCCTCGTTGTCTTGATGACTAAATATATAATAACCCATTGAGGGACTAACAGACCTAGCTGGGCCCTTACCTTTATCAATAATGGTCCTTTTTAGTGTAGGCCCACCCTATTCAATGGCTACCCTCCTACATGTAGAGATGGACTTAGAGTTTGGGCAGTAGAAGGTTAAGCCAAAGAAGATGCTGGTGTAGGCAGCACAGCATGTGGCTATTGCACCAGCTGTGTAGTACCTCTTCGACAAGTGCCTATATCTTAACGTTGCTCTTGATTCCTTTGATCTCAAGCCAAAGCTTGAGCTTTTGTTAAGTTCATGATTTTCTTATCAATTTGCAAAGGCGTGAAACAAACCAACATTAGTTTTGACCACATAGTTAAAACACATGCAATATGGTAATATAGACTAAAGTTTTTACTTAGTCGATCACCAATAGGCAATCTTAAATCAATATAAGATAAGCCTGCAAGAACCAGATTCCTCTCATTGATATAACCCAAGGCTTCTATAAGCTCGAACTTCATTATGTCTTGAACGAAGGTATTTGGCCAGGTTGGGGTCTCATTCTTGGGTGTCTTGACGTGCCTCATAAACCACCCCTAGGAATAGTAAAGCCCCTAGGTCCTCGAACATAGAGGTACTATTTTTTCCATTCTTAGCCGTGGGATGATGTGAGAGTCACCAGCAATTTCCATCGAGGATAGGTAGTAAGGTAGTAAAAACCCAACTCCTTAGTGCTGTTAGATTTTTGGGACATAGAAAGATGGAAAAAGTTGGAGAAATTAGTAAAGATGGCTGGTTGGCGATGTATATGCATCAGGATGGCAAAACTATATATGATCAAAATATAATTGGGAAGCAGCTGGCTTTTGCATACTTGTAGACCCCTTAGCAGGTCGACTATGGGTTACTCAATAGGGAACCTAAGTCCACATTTAAAGGCTTCCTTGAATACAATTATGCATCCAGTTGGAGGTCGGTGCGCTATTAGCTCATATTTTAGGGGAACATGGTAATGCCATTTTATAACTACGAGCTCGGCAAGAGTAATCTTAGACACTATCTCGTTATAATGATTTGGTGTAAATAGCTGACCTTGAGAAATAGGTATTTAGCTTTGCTCCACCTCACCCCCAGCAACAATGCACTTATCACTCAACCTACTTGATGTCAATCTATCA
>JACGDI010005152.1:35725-48487 GCA_014898725.1 Jacaranda copaia
GCAACTAAAGGAAAAATTGAAGTGGCCATTGTGTTCTTGAGCAAAGGCGCATCTTTTAGTGGTGTTGTTGACTATCTCCAGTAGTGGCGGATGGTGGTAGAGCTAAGACAATCTCTTTAGCTCATCGCGACAATCGTGGTGGTGTTATTGGTTTGTGGTTTATAAATTTTGATAAGGACTTTTGGATAAATGACCAGGATTTTGGATTTAAGCTCTATACCGTTGTTTCATGCTAAACCTTGGATTATGTTAAGAAAGGAAGAAATTGATATATGACTTGTATATATATTTCCCATGCATAGATTAGAATATAGCTTAGTGGACCTAGATTTGAATTATTATATGATAATTTGGGTTGGTTGAGTTAATTAAAGGATTAAAACTCTAATTTTGTGGATTTTATGAAATTGAAACTTAAGTGGCAA
This sequence comes from Jacaranda copaia, assembly GCA_014898725.1. Taxonomy (NCBI): domain Eukaryota; kingdom Viridiplantae; phylum Streptophyta; class Magnoliopsida; order Lamiales; family Bignoniaceae; genus Jacaranda; species Jacaranda copaia. The sequence continues at coordinate 36,151 of JACGDI010005152.1, forward strand.
TAATTGAGTTATTTAAGATGATTGGACTACTAATATTGATTTTTGGTAGAGTATTGCAAGATTAAATATGTAATTTAGGGCCTCGATTGCATTTCTTTATTGGAACCAATATGAAACCCATAAAGATTTTTTTAATAATAATATAATTAACACATTCTATACCAATAATACCGACCAAACTCTAAAACTACCATATTAATCGAGTAATTCATGATTTTAGATTGTCAACAGTATAATTGTGATTATAGGGTCAAAACGGGGATTTTGACATTGAACTCGTTCTTTTGGTTAGGTGATGAGGAGTAGGGAACTATAGACTAGTAGGTTGTAATTACATTTTTAAGGCTTTCAAGGTGAGAGTCTACCACTCTGATATTTGCTTTATAGACCCCTGTGAAGGTTCAGCATGCATTTTTTTCTGGGAAAAATATGGACCTCGATCATTGAAATCCTTAATTGTTTAAATACTTTGTATTATCCGTGTTTGTTTTGTAAACCTTTGTGAGGGTATGTTTCATCAATTCTTGTTCTATTAAAGACTTGCTTGTTTCTATTATGGAGTCCAAAACTCTTATTATGTTATTCATTTTTTGTCCCTTGTACCCTATAGCCTTGTTAGCTAACCCCTTATTTCTTGTTAGTTTCTTATAAATGTGTTTGCTGTTAAAGAAATACTGTCGATTTAATGTTCTATTGTATTTTCATTGTTGACTTAAGTTGTAAACCCTAAGCGGCCTTGCCAGCCGGTGTATTATGTACATTGTTGTTCCAGACACATACTTTGTTATATTCATGTTGATTGATTACAAGTTAAATTCATATGTATTAGCTTTATATTATATCAACCCATGGGGACACCCTTGGGAAGTTCAACCCATAGGAACGCGATGGGAAGTTAGGCCCGAGGCTAGGTCCAGAAAGTTGACCGAGCATAATTGATTGACGATAACAGGTCTTCTGGCTTGTACCCACCTACAATCCTAACTTTTAGGTAGCGAACTATGAGTGGTGGGATTCGGCATGCGGTCGACCATGCCATATAATCAAGTTGTTACATGCCGAGTCGAGTGCTTGAGCAATAGAGCAATAAGAAAATCTTATTTATACTGTATTGATGCCTAATACTAGCAATTATAATGTGATCTAGGAGCACAAGGATGGAATGACCAATAGCCTATCAAATTCAATATCATGTGTACAATGTATGTAGTTGATTCATATTAAAACTATTGCTTGTTATCAAATTGTTCATTGATTGTTGTATCTCAATAGCTTTCCTTTGAATCCTGACATTTTCTTTTCCCTCACGAATTCCTTAGAGCTAACCCTCATTATTATTCTTTATTTTTCCTAGACAAGACTAAGTGAGAAGCAGGAGCTCATGTTTTTGTCTGAAAGTCTATTTGTAATAGATTAGGTGTTATATATGATTGAACATATAGACTACACCTGATCGAGATAGTTATTTGAGGAATATTATGTGAATGGTTGTATTGAATTTAAAACATTTTTTATGTACATATTTCACGCCATGAGGTGATCTTTTGGGTTAGTGTGAATTGCTTTCGTTTGAGTTGGTTAAATTCTAGATTCCCTAGTTATCATTTGATTCGTTGCAAGGGCTCATGTTTGCATGACAACTAATTTGACACCATGTGTTGTGACAGGGTGCCTTGTCAGTCTAGGCATCTACTTCTCTCCTGCGTGACATATAGCTTGGCAATTCCTCTTGCTATGTCAACCTAAAATTTATACATAGACACAAGGAAAAAAAATGGAAAGAAAGAAAAAACACACAAAAAATTTTTAAAAAAAATAAAAAATAAAAATTTAACCAAAAAAATAGATGCAAATTATAATGCTATTTACAAATTATATATAAGAAACTAAAATACCAAACATCCTCCAAATTTATAAGAGTTTATTCTATACAAATTTATCGCCTTAATTTTTTTGAAAAAATTTAATTTATCTCTATAGCCTATATAATTTAAGGATTTTGAGTTATATATTTAATGGTGTTAAGATAGTAAATCTATCTAAGATAATTCAATTATATTCAGCTGAATTTCATTAAGATATAAAATAAGTAAGAAAATTAAAAGTATAAAATTTAAATATATCATCTCAGAACACATAATTTTAGTAGTTGTAAATGATATATTCAATAATATTGAAAATAATAATCATATCTAAAATAACTTAATTACGTTTAATTAACTTTATTTACTAATTAAAAATAAAATTTAAATTACATAATTAATAGTATATACTAAATTACATATTTAATGACAGTAAAAACATAAACATGTTTAAACGAATTCATATATTAATTTAAAAATAATAATAACAATAATCATAATTTTCTTAAAAAAAGAAAAAGAATAAGAATAAGACATGTAGGTTGTGCTTGCTTGTGAGGAATTTTCTCATAAGCAAGCCTCCAAAATACGTTTGCTCTAGAAACATGTGTTTGGATGTGAAAAAAATCTCTCACACATAATTTTCAATGGAAAAAAAAAAAGTTGGCTCTCTCTCACCTCTGTCTCACCTCGCTCCTTGCCTCTTGCCTAGTTCTCTATCTCCCCCTTTTTCCTTCTCTAAAAAGTAGTGAGAAATTGGCAGAAATTTTTTTAATATCTTTGAAAAATGACGAGAATGTTTGAGGTAAATCTCCACACGATCACTCTTGGCTTGTCACCCCACTATTTGGGTTGTCACCTACTCTTCACTATGTTTTCATTCTATAGGAAAGCTTCATTCATTTGTGTCAGTTTAGGGTGTATATACATACATACACCATGGATCACACACACACACCATTACCCCAGCAACCACACAGACGCCATTCATTCGATTGTGTGCATTATGGGACAACATTCTCTGTCGCCTTGTCTAAGAGTTTCTGTTCCGCCGCTTCTCCAAAATGCCACAAGGTAGTTTTTTTTTTCCTGAATTTTCATTACCTATTCTTGTGGGTTGATGAGCAAGAGTTAGTAATTTTGATTTTGCAATAGGTTCTGGGTTAATTATGATTACGATTGGATTTTTATTTTTTGGTTGAATTTTGGTTACCTCTTCTTGTGGTTGATGAACAACAGTAGTAATCTTGATTTTGCTTGAGGTTTTGGGTTTAGGTTGAGGATTATGATTGTATATTTTTTTCTTTTTTTTCTCGTTGTTGCTGAATTTTTGATACATGTTCTTCTGGTTGATGAACAATAATAGTAATCTTGATTTTGCTTTAGGTTCTAGGCTTAGGGTTGAGGATTATGATTGGATTTTTTCTTTTTGTTTTTGCTAGATTTTTTTTACCTGTTTTTGTGGTTGATGAACAGTAATCAATAATCTTGCTTTTGCTCTAGGTTGTGGGTTGATTTATGATTATGATTGGAATTGTGATTCTGAATAGGCAAGCACAACATTTGAATTGGGGCTTAAATTTTGTTGTTATTGGGCTAACGTGGTTTTTAAGGTTAGGTGTGAAAATTATGCTTCTCCCAATCCAAAAAGCTTTTTAACACAGCATTTCAGGTTATGTCAATATAGTAAATAAACTTAGCTAAGTAAATGAGCCATTTCTGGATGATAATATATGGGAAACTATCTACCCTAATGTGTAGATGGGATGCAATTTCTTAGTCCTTGACTTAGCTAAGTTTTTTTAATATTTTTGGCAGATCATATGTTGTTTCTATTAGTTCTATCTGTGTGTATATGGGATGAAATTTGTTAGTCATAGATTTAGCTAAGTTTTTTTACCATTTCTGGAGGATAATATATGGTCTGTTGGTTCTGTTTTTTGGTATAAGAGATGAAATTTTTTATTCATTGACTTAGCTAAGTGAAGGATCTATTTATGAAAACTAATATATGGGAAAGTTTCGTATGTGTGTATATGGGATGAAATTTCTTAGTCATTGAAATGTAGTGTTTAAGTTAAATTACTTAGTAATTCACGGCATGAAATTTCTGTCCTTGTGTATATGGGAAAATTGAATTGTAACACTGAGCAATTGTTTCTTTTGTCCCTTGCATTTTGTGAACTATGGCATCCTTGGGGAATCGACTTGAGAGGTTTAGATATGCTATGCTTTTTACAATCATGTTGTTATGTATTTTAAGGTATGTTGAACTTAATATGTACACTCTTATTTAATAATTCTAAACGTCCTTCAATTTTTTGACGAAAATTTTCCTATGGCTGAGAAATTATGTTATCATTATGCTTTCATGTATGTTAAGTATATTTGCTCGTGTGTTCTCACCCTAAGGTTTATCATATTAACTTGTACTTATGCTTTATTTGTAGTTGTATATTGGTGATTAGATGTAGTTAGTTGTATTATATTTCTATTTTAATTTCATACTTTGACCATGCACACACTACATTAGAAGAGGGGCCATGCTTGGAGTTTCCCAACTATGAGCAGGGAAGCAAGTCATTCCCCTATGGTCACCATTAGGACATATGTCTAGCTTGGGAAATATTCTTTCTCACTTGCTTGATTTCTATAGATATGGCTTGGTGGACATATCCAGAGTGAAAGGCATCCATGTTTGTGCCCTATGTGATTAGGTGTATTAGATATTGTATTATGTGGTTTGAGGTGGGTTGTGGCCCTCATTCCATATTTTCTCTATTGGTTTATTGTTCACTATTGTCCAATGTATCAGCAGGAGCGTTTGGAATTTCATTCATATTCATGTCCCAAAGCTCCTTGCATTGTTACATTGTATAGGTTGCATTCGGTTTTAGTTATGTATTGCATTAGGTTACTACATAATATGCATTGCATGTGCATTATAGGCTACCAATTACAATTGTAGTCAACCTAATAAGAGGTGACAAATATTAATATTGATTTAGGTTTTTCACATTAGTGGGCACAACTATATATTTGTGTTCCACTATAACCCAAATCGGACATTTAAAAATATTGTTTAACAAACAATTTTCCAAACTATTTTGGGCAACTAGATGGTGTATGTAAATGTATCTAGACCATTGGGCTAATGTTTGATTTTTTAACAATTACCACATGATTAGAAATGAAATGTAGTGCAAGATATTGATTGGAAAATAGAAAATCAAAATGTTATAAACTCACTTAGTGTGATATATTATTTGAAAATTCGGGGATCTATCAATGACAAAGGATGAAAGCTATTTGATAAAATTTTGTGAATAATAACAATTGGTTATGGCAAAGAACAATTAAATTGTCATAGTTAGTGTAATTACTCATAATTAATATTCATAAATTTGTAAATTCAATAATTTAATGAACTTATTTTGTAATACGTAGTAAAAGCATTATACATTACGCTTAATGAGATTGGAAATTTTCACTAGTACTCAATTTCTTTATTAATACATAATTTTGTATCTTTAATAACATTATCATTATAACTTTTTTTGAAATAAAAAAATATTAATAAATATTTTGCATGAATGCAATACAATATCAATAAAAAAAATTTGCCACTTTTATATTATATATTATAATTAATAATATGAATATATTGAATTAAATTTATATAAAGGAATAATTAACTATTATTTGACTATTTAAAAATCAAAGTATTTTAAATGTAGTTAATGACTTTGTCATACATACTTAATATTTAATATATGATTAAATATTGAATATATATTTGATGAATATACATAAAGTATATATATTACTATTTATTAATAATTAAATAACAACTTTTTAAGTGAAAAAATATAGTACTATTTTATATATATTTAAAAAATATTTATTATATTTTTAATATGGAATATGGTTAACGAATTTGTAGTATATGTATTGTATTTAATATATGATTAAAAATTTAATATATATTTAATTCAATATACATAAAGAAGCTATATTTTATATATATATATTAATAAACAAATAATTAATTTAATGACGATATATATAGGAGTATATTAAAAATATTTAACAAATATTTAGTATATTTGTAATGTTTAGTATAATATACTAAATACTGAATATATATTTGTTATATATTAATAAAAAATCAACTAATTTTGAACTAAAAAATTGGACTATATTAAATAAATTTAATAAATATTTAATATATATTTTTTATTAAATGAATAGAAGTTTTATACATGTTAATAGATAATTAACTATTTTTTGCCTAATAAATATTTAACCATATTACATATATGGAATGAATTTTGAATATATATTTAATATTGAAGAGGGAATTTTTGAAGAGGGAATTGTTAGCCCATATTAAATATATTTAACACGAATATAATATATATATTTAATATTAAATATTAAATGAACATTTAATATTAAACATTTCCCATATATTTAATATTTATTATATGAATAGAAACTTAATACATATGAAGAAACATTTAACTATCTTTAATGAACAACTATCGGACTATGTTTAATATATTAACATATTCTTCACATATATATAACATTTAAATACATGCATAAATATTTAAAATATATACATATATGTAAATATCTAATGAATATACATGAAGGATAAATATTTAAAATATATTATTAAATAATTAATAAAATTTAACGAGCACCTATTTAATATATAATATTTAACACATGTAATATATATTACGAACAAATAATATATTACTAAAATAACTAAAATTTCATTTTTAAATTTAACGTAGTCAACTCATTTAAGTAAAGAAAGAGTCTATCATAAATAACATGAAACAACATCAATAAATTTAAATTAAATTTCTCCATTGAGGTTAACATGTCATCACGTTGGGCCATTAATACATTATTTGCTATATATTCAAACTTGGGTGAATGGTAATATGGTTGTGCTATGTCACGATTTGTTAATTACTGCCTTATTCATGGTTGTGTTGTTTGTGCTTCGTCAGACTATTTTAATAAAATATTGGTGAAGTGGCATACAAGTTTACAGTTGCACATTGAATCCAACTCCACTTAAGAACATACTGTTTCACATAGTTGAAATCAAGTTTACAATGTAGTCAACATAGCCAAGGTGAGGATGATGTGTGGATTAGGCAAAATGAAACAACCTTTATCATGCTTATGTATAATGAAGTCTTAAAAGGTGCTGTATGCGTAGCAAAATTCTCCTCTTCCCAGTGGATTGACATGATGGTAAATATGGAAATGACGTGCCTGGGGTATACATACTCTATTAGATAGTTGCAAGGAAAATGTCAGAGGTTGAAAGAAAAGTGGAAGGGATACCACAGATTGCTTACTACCGATACAAGCTTTAGGTGGGACAATGAGAACATGGTCCCAACAGCCCCAGAGGAGTGTTGGGCACGGTGGATAGTGGTACATGTATTTATTTGCATATATTTTACCGTTGCTAAGAGAAATTAGTCGTACACATTAAATTAACATTACCATCACTAAACGTGCTCTTCAAGTGTAGGCTAATCCTAGAGACATAACTCTTCGATCAATGCCTTTGCACCACTACAGAGAGCTTACAATTATTTATGCACCTACTAAGTGCCATGAGTCGGATAGTGAGGGCATCAACCCAAGGCACATTGCCGCAGGGTGAATGACTTGAATGAGATGATGATTATTTAGGAACTAGTTCAGAGGCCACCCTAGATATAGGAGATGATTTTGATAACACTGGGTATTCATCAACTTCGATGTCTTAGGTCCCCCACTCTCATTCTTGGCTAATCTCTTCCACATCCATGTCTTTGCACCGAAAAAAGGGTCATGATCTGATGATTATATCTACCATGCACTTTTTCACTCGAGCTAATGAGGCCATTGCCTCACAGAGTGATCCTACCTCTGTAACCATGGTAGAGATGTGCATTTAAAAATTGAGTGAGATTTTTGACCTACCTAATGACTTATTCTATACCGCCCTTATGAAATTGGAGGACCCTACCTATCGTAGGATGTTTCTTGCCTTCCCAACCGATTGTAGGCATGGCTACTTGGAGAAGCTTCCATGATTGTATGTCCACCTAGTTTATCTAACCATATGCTATGCTATTACGATGTTTATCTGCACATTTTTCAGTTCTAACTTTTTTAAATGTTATGATATAATTTTTATTTATTCGTGTTTTACTATGTATGGACTTGCTTTATCTATAATATCATCCATCCTTAATTAGTGTAGCACCCCACTCGAGATAGCCCCAAGCTAGGATGCCACTAAATTCAGTCTTAATTCGTACCCATAAACAAACAATAAACCCATAACAAATTTTTTAAACTTATCCGAAATAGCAGTGGATTTCAACTAAAGCAAACCTCCATAAAATACTATATACAAACCCGAGATGATCCTATAACATACAACATAGTTGCTAAATATGTACCATTAGTGGTTTTGAAATATTCATCACACACCATTATATACATACTGTAGGTATCGATTCGATCCTACGTATCACAACATTTCTAATACAAGCTTAACACGCAAGTAGACTTATAAATATACATAAAAACTTATTCTATTACAAAGCATAAATTTCTCCAATTCAAGCCAAAAGTCCGCATCCATCACTTAACCCTGTCTAAGTAAAACAAAGATAAAATAGGGGTAAGTCCAAAGGACTTAGTGATGGATATTCATAACCATAAGTGGTACGGGTCTGTCGAGGAAGAATTAACTCAATAGATTATAAATTAACAATCAAAATAGGATAAGATCAGGATACAAGCAGTTAAGAATTGGTTTACAAATGGATTAGATTATAGATAGTCAGGAATAGTCACAAGCATTAACAAGTTGAAAGTTATTAGTAGGCATTGGCTCCAAAGTTGTGACTGTTGGCTTGAATAGCCCAGGATCATCTCAATTGGATCAACTCCAGATGAATAGTCTGTGTCAGCCAAATCAGTTAGAGAGAAAATGCAAATGGCTTGCTCAACCTAGATAATAGCCCGATCTAAGCTAAGAAACTTCACCATCTTTATTGCTCCATGAACGAAGTACCAAAAATCATACTACAATCATAATACAAATCAGAGTAGACAGGCTTATCAGATTTTTCTTATATCACTTGTTTTGGGCTTGCAACCTATCCCATGCACCTAGCAGGGAATAACATCTCACTATTTAACCAAGAGTTTAGGGCTTATGGCTTATTCCATGCACATAGTAGGGAATAACGCCCTATTATTTAACTAAGAGTTCTGGGCTTATGGTTTCTCCCATGCACCTAGTAGGGATTAATGTCCCATACTTATTCAAAAGTCAGGGCTTATGGCTTATCCCACACACCTAGTAGGGATTAACATCCCATTTTTTCTCATATAACAATTACAAATAGTAACAAATAATAAAATGATCAGATAACAGACAGTCAAATAGCAGAATGGATGAATAACAAACAATCAAGTAGCAAAATGGACAGATAAAATATGTGATGCTCTAGGCACTAGAACAAATAGGATTCAGAGTCAATATTAAGGAATAACCTTCATAGGGGTTACATATAAATAAACAGATAACCAGTGAAATCTTAGGCAGTTCATTGATTTCAATAAATACAATCTAGTTATAGTACAAAAATAGGAACCCTCACAGGGTTTATTTCCTTGAAACAAATAACAAACAAATTCAATAAATATAAGTAGCAAAGCGGTAGGCCCTCACAGGGGCATGCACATCAATTAACAACAATGAACAAGATTTCAAGCATGTTGAAGATTTCAATAAACACAAGTAATACAGTTCATAAACATGTCTAACCCTCACGGGGGCATACACATCAATAACAATAATGAACGAGATTTCAAGCAAGTTGCAAATTTCAATAAACACGAGCAATATAGTTCATAAACATGTCTAACCCTCACAGGGGTTTATCATAATAACAGATAGGTATAAGGAAGTGCCAGATTGGCAAACTCTCTCCTCCATAATCTCAAAAAATAGCAGTTACTACCTACTGGGTCATGGGACCCACTTCTTCGTCACCTAACCGAAAGAGAGTATTTACAGTCAAAATCAACATTCAATCCCAATAATTACTATTATACTACTAAAAGTCCCAAAATCACTAGTTATTTGCTTAATACAGTAGCTTTAGGGTTCAATTGGTACTATTATTATGGTATGTCTAGTTATGCCATTAATATGGGAATATTTACGGGATTTATATAGGTACTAGCAAAATGGCATAATCAGATCCTTATTTATATAATTATACTCATAACATTATCCCAAATCAAAATAATCATCCAAACATCTTAATTAACCTAATTATTGTTACTTAGGTCTCAAATCCATAAAATTAGGGTTTTATCACCTAATCTACTTATCTAATTGAGGTTATCACACAATATACTAAATCTGGGTCCACTAAACATTTAGAGTCATACATGCATGGCTTATATCTAAATTCCCATATCAAATTATCCTCAGTAACCCAATTTTATTACTTAGGTTACAATTTCACAAAATTATGGTTTAATCATTTAATTAACTCAATTAACCTAAGATTATCACATGATAATACAAATCTATGGTTACTTGACATATAATGGTACATGCATGTTTTGAATCTTGGTCCCATATCATATTTCTTTTTCGCATGTGTCATAATATAAGATTTAAGGGATAAATGGTACAACCTATATGTATAAGTCCCAATCTAACTCTTTTACCCAAGATATGCGTAACGAAGCCTCAAAATCTCAAACCAAGAGCACCACCATGATTATTGCGATGAGCTGAAAATATTGTCCTAACACCACTATTGCACCACTGGAGATAGTCAACACTACCGCCAAAAGGTACTTTTCAACTCAACTAAGCAAATGTCTAGGTCAATTTCATTAAACACCATTGAATTGACCTTTAATTAGAGCTCTGATCAACTGCATCGCCTTATCCCACCATCTAAATTTTTCTTCAATTCCATTGCCGGCATTGAGCCAAACTTCAATCCAAAGCTATCATGACATTCACTAAGCTAAGCACTACTAAAACCACCACCTAGAACTTAGCTTCCACCACAGGTAAAGTTACATCTGCCACCTCCACTGCTTCTCCACTTTTGGTCTCAATTTTTGGCCGTTACACTGGTGGGTTTTGGGTGAAAGTGGTATAGCTGTGTTCTCCATGAAGAAAGAAAGAGAATGGTACCAAATTTGAGGGGTTTTCGTCACCGGTTGACCTTGTTGAAAAAAAAAGGAAGACACGAGTGCATAAGGTGAATAATGAAAAAATCTGGGGTTGATCTACTATATATATGATCTTACTTTCTGAAATCCAAAACTGACCCCCAAAACTTCTGCCCAACGTCCAATTTCTGAGATGACAACACAAATTGAACTACTTTTAGACCTCATAATCACATAAAGCACATACATTAAAATAGCTTGTGCCAATGCCCAGTAACAAATCTTTCAAACACTATCAAGGAAATTGAAAAAAGTTCAACCTAAAAGAAACGTGACACATGACCCAAGCTTTTTGGCTCACATACAGAGGAACAACCCACAACTGTGAAGATTACAAAAAAGAAAAAAGGAATTGGTTAAGGAATATTGCCACATAAAGATGGCTAAACCCTAAGTCGACATTTCCTTCCAATTAATAAAGACAATCGACAAATTATGGCATAAGATGAACAACCTAACCAAACAATAATCACATTTTTTTCCATAAAATGTAGAATAATTTTAACCAAATTGAAGTTTCGCAATGTTCCTAGAGAATCCATCACCAATACTTGCGTCCATGACTATAAAACTATCAACAACATAGAAGAATAGCTATTTTACAAGGAAGGTGTCAAGTTGTTGTCTTCTATTGGAGGAAATTTGAAGAAAAATTGAGAATGGAATGGGAAAAATGAGTAGGCGGAGAGTGAGAGAGAGAGAAGAGATGTGGGAGACAAGGGCTGGTGGAGGGTGTTAAGGTAGGGTCAACGTAGGATTAGAGTGTTTTGTAAATGAAGTTTGAGGGGTTTTTTTTTTTTTTAGTATTAAAATGTTATATTTTGAAATAAAGACTGGAGAGTGTGCACAAGTTTTATATTTACCCTAAGAGTAGGAAAATGTTTTGGGAAACACAAGGAGAACAAAGCCTTAGTCCCCAAAATAGAGTATGAATAGAGCAAGGAGAGAAGAAAATAAAATAAAATAATAGCTGTGTTGGGACCACGAACGAGCCAATTTTTGTCTACAATGTCATGACTCCAAGAAGATGGTATTGCGACTGTGAAGTTTCTTTGCTAAATGTGACTTGTATTAGTGTGGCACAGTGGCATCCAACATTCTATCTTCACTACAACTTTAATTTTGAGACATAAACACAACACAACACAAAACACAAATTAATCATGAAACTCCGA
>JACGDI010005152.1:70355-91077 GCA_014898725.1 Jacaranda copaia
ACTCATGCACATTTTGCAAACATTCAGTTGAAAGTTTTAACCAAAATACAAATATTAATGAATATAAAAATAATTACTTCTTTGTGCTGTCATGTCCTTTTATGAAGTAGGTTACTGACAATATTTACAAAGAACACAAAAATCAAATAGAAGCAAAACAAAAACAATACTTCTTTATTTGATCCAATAAAAACTCATAAAATTGTTTCGAAAAATCTATAGAACATTAAAATACATAGTAGTCAATAGCTACAACTTTAATCAACACTTCATGCACATTGTGCAAACATTCAGTCGAAAGTTTTAACCAAAACACAAATATTAATAAATATAAAAATTAACAACTTCTTTTTGTTGTCATACGCTAGAATAATTTTTAATCGTAGTTCAATTTTTTTATTTTTTCACTACACTCCTTCACTTTCTTTATAGATGCAAAAGATATTTTACTCAATATATATGCTTCCAAATAAATTTTATTGAAATCATATAAATTATTAAATATATTTTGCAGAAAAAAATATTTAATAATGTATAAAAGAATAAAATCTCAATAATTAAAACAAAACAGAATAAAGCAACACAATAAAGTATCAATAAATTAAAAACACAAAATGAGACAATTAACAATCATGCCTTCACCCAATCTGAAATCTTCCACAACAAATCACAAAGAACAATCCTAGACAAAAGAAAGAAAAGTCAAGAATAAAACAACAAATTGTAGGTTATTTCTCATAAACAGTCATAAAATAGAACCATCTCACTCTATTTCACATCCATGTTCGACAAAGAAACTGATTATTAATAAAATCGGTGACCAAATATTAGATGAAATACTTCAAAAAGGAATAGTTTTTCTAGGTATTCTTAATCCAATTTACTTACTATAGTATTTCAAACATAGTTTGAGCAAAATTATAACTATCCATGGGGATTCAAAGAGAGTTGAAATAACATCTACAAGAAACAAAAAGTGGACCGGGGATAAAACCACTTTTAGAATACAAAATTTTCCCACACTAAAAAGAAGGATTTATTTCTTAGAAAAAAAGAAAAGAAAAGAAAAGAAAAGCAAGAGACCATGTACATCTAATAAGTACTTTAAACATAAAATCATATAATAGATCTCTTATTGAACAAAATACCCACTAAATCAATAGCAAAACATTCCCAACACAAAATACCTCCATTCGTGTTAAACGTGAACATATAATTTTTATAAAAAACAAAACCATACAACACATATTTTGAATATCATGAACAAAAATATTACTAATAATAAAAATCGTCTTATTCTCCGCATTGTCATATCTTCAAATTTTAAGTTTATCTTCATTCTTTCGTTTGATGTGTCCCAAACTTTTTCACTTCTTTACAAATAGGATAAATTTTCCAGTCACATCATACATTTAAAAAAAAAATATTGCTAAACTATAATAAAATGCTAAATAAATTTTTTACCCAAAAACTTTAACCAAACATAAAAAAATCCAAAACCGAAAATCCCAAAGAACGAAAACAAAGGAACATAGAAAGATACCAATAGTTTAAAGACACAAAATCAAGAAACTTAACAAGCATACTTTGATGAAGCCTACCTTCTTCTATGATAAATTATGAACAACAATCCTAAAGAAAAATAAAATCAATAATATAAGAACCAAATATTATTCAACACACACATATTCTTTTAGAAAGGAAACTTACCCACAAGCTACATAATAAACTTCTATTAATTGGCCGTATGTATTTAGACAAATAATAACAAGTTACTCAAAAAAATCATGAACATCAAGAAACAAGAACCAAGAATAACTTTTTGAAGAAAATAACTATAAAAATGGGACTGAAGCTAGACCTCGACAAAACAACAAGAAACTATGAATCCTAATCAACAAAAAAGAAAAACCTTTTTTCCAAAAGAACAAGTTTCCAAACTATAAAAGAAGATCTTTGATTTTAGAAAAACCACATGCACATCTAATGAATATTCTAAACATACAATCAACCAATACATTTCATATCTCCGAAAATCTAGAGTAAACCAACCAAAAAAGGCTTCCAAAACAACAGAACTGACTTCTTTTAAAACCCAAATAGATATTTTTTTGCCAAGATTAGCCTGCAATATATACCCTAAACATAAAGAACACTACAACAACAGGAGCTAGAGCTTTAAGAAAATAGAGAAAGACAAGCCCTCAGCAGCCCTAAAAAATTGGAAGAAAGTAGAAAAAGAAGAAACCCCAAAAAATCAACTGACTGTGTATTCAATCAAGCAAAATCCCAGAAGAATGCACAAACTACAAAGAAGATAGAAGGACCAAAATATAGGCACTTTGTTTGGATGAACAAGCAACACCCAAAGGAAAAAAAAAGGTAAAGACCAAAACAAACACAATGTACAGCTACTTGCTTGTACAATGAAACTTGCAAACCCTCCACTCCATACCGAGCACATTGAGGAAAAAGCCGCCAGCGCCACATGTTTGCTGCCCTTTTTTTCCCTTTACTCCTACCGACAAACTTAGCGAGCAAATCCAAAGCCCTTTCTACCTTCAACCTACCCACATTAATCAACCACGCCCAAAGATCCATTGCCGTACACCAAAAATCCCTCGTTCCCTACAAAAAAATATTTAAATAAAAAAGACTTGCGAATGAAGACCAAAAGACCCACCAAACCGGGCAAGTGGAAGCCTAATTTCAGCCAAGTAATTTTTCTCTATCCTCACACAATTAGACGACCAAAAAAAAACAAACAGAAGCTGCAATAGCATAAAGAACCGAAACATGAAACCTTTGTCCCAAAGTTGCAACACGACTTTGCCATTTAACCAAACAAAAAAACAGCGTTCCTTCTAATCATTCACTTGGCCCAGATTTTTTAATACACCTCAATCCCAACAGCACAATCCTAACAGCACAAAGTACAATGACACATAGCAGCTAAGTCCCAAAACAGCATCGTTTTGCAAGGCTGCAAAGGAAAAAAAAAATTCAAAAAGCACACCACGCGCTGTGTCACTATTGCTGGCGCATACACATTTAAAAGACAGACTAATATATATATATATATATTATGTTACTAGTTTTTCTTTGCTCATATTAGTCCTGAAAGTTTGTCAATGTCAAAATTTGAGTCTTTCCAGCATGGGACAGAAAATAAATCTAATTATTATACGTAGTTGCTAGCTAGTAAAGTCCATTGTGTTGCTAATATGTCCCACCTGTGGGCCTGGGCCTTAACTTGCCAAAACCTATGTAATTTTTCTGCCATTTTCGTCAAGATTAATGTATGATGTATAGAAGTAAATGTCGTGCAAGTTCTGTGAAAGTGACTTAAATTCCAGGAAATAGGAGCATAGATATGCCTAAACAATATGTTGCAGGGCCGATAGCACCTGATCCTGCGTGATGAATATTATTCACATAACTGGTGGAGGTTAAACACTTGAACATAATTCTTGAATTTTCCTTCCCAGAGAGGCTGATGAATTTGTCACCTCTCCACGTAACTGTCAATTTCTGACCATATATAATTAATATTTATTTATGTTTAAGAAATTTAGTAATGTTGTAAGGTAGCATGGAACACTCACGATTCATCAATTTCTTAAACCAACAAAACTGCAAAGATAAGGCGAAAACTAATTGTTTATATAGATTGTTTGTCCATATATACATTAGTACTGTATCGTTTAGAAAGGAGCATAACAATATCAACCCTGTTGCCAGAAAAGATTAAATTGCTCAGACAAGTTCATGGATTCATCTGACTGCAGCCAATACTACACTGGGACTGAGTGCATCGCTTATTGCAACAGCGATTATGACAGCGAGGTTCAAAAGAAACTCGATTCGCCTATGCCATGGGTAGGCATGTATATTGCAGCAGCTTCTGCAGCCTGCGCACTTGCTATGGCGGCTGATGCTCTCAAGGGCTTCCGAAGTAATAAGTTTTGGCTCCCAAGTAAGTATTTCTCCCTCAATGCCTTTTCCTTGACAGTATTAGCTGTGACAATGAAGCTGCCAGTTGACTTTACCAGTAGTATGCTGGGAGTTAATGACAAACTTGCACGGGTTAGCAGCCTGGTTTTGATGTCAACTGCTATGGGTAATTTCATGACATCTTTGGGATCCATGGAAAATAATGAAATTATATTAAGCTTAGCTGCTTTAGGCATTTTAGTGATCACAATCACAGGAAATGTCTGCATCCATGTTGTCGAGATGCATTATTTTCTTGATGTTAGAGAAATATTGGCTGAGGAAATTGGATCCACTGCAGTCATGCTTCTTTTCCTTCTGATAGTATGTTCTTCTGCTGTGATGGTTCCGAGTGCCAAAAAATGCATAGAATCGGAGTATCACGAAATGCACAAAAGGGTTTCAAATAAGCAACTGGGTTTGGGAAACTTTAGTACTATTGATGAACTCAGAATAGTTGTGAGAAGATATTGGGTGATGGCAGAAACTGGGAGCCCCCAATTTGTCATCACACGATCAGTGACCTGCGTTACTTCAGGCGCGATGTGTCTGTTGGTGGCTCTAACATTGTTGGAAGCTCAGATTAGAATGCCTTTGGTGTACAAAGGTGTCAGTCGAACTTCTTCTCATTATAAGTGGTCCATCAATTGGATTCTTGTTATTCAGTCTATTGGAGTGGCATTAGGTACTATTGCACCTGTGCAGAGATGGTTCATTGCTGCTCTGCTCAAGAGCTCAAAGATAGGCCATAAAAGCTTCAAAGATGAATTTAAGGTCGAGACTTACTGGACTCAAAAGCTGGTAGACTGGAGAGAAAGCCCGTTACCTTCACACATTCGACACCACCAATTCAGAAAACTTCTCCATGTTGCAAAAAGATTGGTTCTGAATTTATGCATTGGAGTTCAGAATTTGATTGTTCTGGCCAGTAAACTAGTTCTACTCATTTCAGCTAACTGTGTAAGTGGAATTCTGATTTGCATCCACCACATCAAGAAATTAAAGGCATATGATCCCGAGGAATCAAGGACAGGAACAGAGCTGGATTTTAGCCGTTATGTTCTGCAACTTGAAGGGGAGCCTGCACTGCCTAAGAAGACACTGATAAACATATGCAATGAGGTGGATAAGCTGATCCAGAGAGGTAAAAAGAAGCAACCAAAGAACCTTATCAAGCTTCTAATCAAATCTGTGAACTTCAATGGGGTAAGAGAGTTTGACAGCAAAGAAATTCGAAGCTTACATTCTCATCAAGAACCACCTAATTGCTGGTCTCTGCCAATAGTGACCCTAATAAGCATTGCAATTGCACTTCCCAACATCACAGATCATAAGTCTGATCAGTTACTGAGGGGTGCGAGCGAAGGCCTCTACTTTGCAAAGCTTATAGAGAAAGCCCTGGAGAAGAATGGAGAACTGGCAAGTATTCAGAATGCAGCAGATGTTGTCTGGGAAGGGGTTGAACTATATCACAAGTGGCAAGAATACAATATTCATGCAATAAGTCTCAACAGCCGAAGCTATAAGGACACACTGCAAGAACTGTCTGATATAGCAGAAAAGATTGTGACAGAATATCTCAAGACAGATATGGAAAACCCTCTAAGTTGGCCCGTAAAGGTTATAGCTGCTAACTCAATGTACCGGATCAGCCAAACTATTATGTATGCTAACAAAGACCACAATGGCCAGGCAGATGAGGAGATGTTTGAGAGATTATCTGTCATGATCTCAGACATATTGGCTGCTTGCCTCACCAATTTAGTGCATGTCATAACCTTGAAGTGTCACAAAAGTGCCATCAAAGAAAGGGAGAAAACCGTCAGCCAAGCAGCTGTTCTTCTAGGTGAGAGTGAAGAAATTCTTGAAATTCTTCAGCAACATGAGCTTCCAAGCTTGGATCCAGAAAAAGCAGCTAGTATTGAAGAGTGGAGGGCGTTTATGGATCAGGTTAATGAAAATCCACGGACCACCATTTCAGCAACAAGTACAAGAATACAAGAATACAAGAAAAGTTGGAGCTTAAATTAAAATGAATTATCGTCACATTGTACTGAACTTAAGCTCAAAAATCAGCTGTAATATTTACAAAGTATCCAAAGTTGAAGAAAGAATGGCTTGAGAACTATACGCATGCAATTATTTGCTTGCTTAGATCTGACAGTAATTAGTTATCAGCATTTTAGTAAAGGTGTATTAGGTTGTCATGGTTTGAATAATTATGTAACTATCATTAATTGTCATCATTGTGTGCATTAGCAGTTTTTAATGTCATATGTATGAAAATCTTCAGAGATTGTTAAGTTTTGCATTTGAGATTTGAGTTTTATGACTTCCTCAATTTGCAGCGGATATTGGAAGGTGGTGATTACCTTACATTTTCATTTCTCATTGATCATGATATTTATTTTATCTTATTTTCTTACAAGACTATGAAAGTGTGTAATGGACCCGAGTTCGAGTAACAACTATACCAAACCCGTAAAAGAAAAAAGTTGTATTTACTCACCACTATATAATTATTAGTATTATTTGGTTTGTTCTTGTTTAAGTGGCAAGTTCGGGCTTTAACACTTATAGTTACAAGTGTATTGACATTGAGTTACAACAACCCTAACAGTAACTCTACTAAATAGCCACAAAGTAGAGTAAAATAGGACTCATTAGTGTTTTTTTTGAAATAAAATAAAATAATTTATTAATTTGCTAAGTGAACATTCAACACAGATACAATAAGCTAGGGCAGGATATTATTCTAGACCCCATGATCAGCTAAAGAACTTGAAGCCCTTGCAATAACATTAGCTATAGCATCCACAGATCTTTTAACAAACTCAATTCAAAAATATGTTATATTTTCTTTAAGCTTCTTACAATCTTCAATAATTTGGCCAAGCTCAGACACAAGATGGCCGTTTCTACTAATAGCATGAACCATGATTTGCGAATTAGATTCCACAATCACCTACTGTATCCCCAACTACTTAATCCAACTTAAAAATTGCTACATCGGTATTTACTTTAATCCAGCCAGCATTTGGTTTCTTCCAAGCGGTGGCATGCTGTTCTTCTTGAATTGGTGTAACATTAAGATGCTTCCTAACTCTGGCCTGTCTCCACTGCTCATGATAAGAATTCGAGAACTCCACCACACCAATCCTGTTCTACCATTTCCTTTCCATACCAAATTGTTTCTGTTGTTCCATATGCTCCAACAAATTAAGATGGCCAGGTCACGCATGTCTCTGGAAATGTTTTTGAATAAAAGATGCAGCCATTCTCCAAAACAATTCACATCTCCTCTATTAAAGCCAACAGCTGAGTTTGTCCAAACATCTCTAGCAGAGGAGCACTCAACGAATATATGAAAAGCAGTTTTGGGGATAAATCACAAATCGGACAAGTTGGACTTATCTCCACTCGCTTAATCAGAAGATTGGCTCCACTAGGGAGACAATCATGAGCTGCTCTCCAAACGATAATTCATTAATTTAAAGCTGCATACTTCTTATTATCAGAAGATTGGCTCTACGAAGTTCACATTAGTTTTTATGTTGTGTAGTGTGGATACAAGACCAGATTCCATATATTTTCCATTTTTTTTATCTCATATAAGCTAGACTGGTGCTTTCTATAATAATTTTTTGAATAATTTGATTTTTTAAATGAGTTTGCTTTCATATAATCTAGACTGGAGCTATCCAGTAATATGTCATGGGCATACAAAAAATTTTATTTTAAGAGAGTTATCATAATTTAAAATTGATGTGGTTGTGCCTCTATGTTTGGTGGCAAATTTGATCATCATTAATTGTCATTAGAAATTTAGATTTCATATTTTTCATGTTCGGCAAAGACTTCTATGATTTCACCTAAAATGGCTATTAACTTCTAAGAAAATGCCGTCCTCTTATATGCTTTTAAATGCACATAAGCATGTCTGTGTGGCTAAAGTTTCTTGTAAGTTTCCTTTCAAACTTTCTTTTCCAACACTTTTTCCTCAAGATTTCAATATCATAACAAGTTTGAGGGTCTAAAACATCAAAGAATGATGTTCATCTTGCATTTCCTCATAGACTTCCTATTTTAATTCGTTCAAGATATTAAACAATCAGGGTTGATATTTTACCTGCCACCTACTTCTCAACGTGGGCATGATCATACCATGATTGGTGTGAACTAAGCATAGACAAGCAGTTTAGATCCTGTATTTCAACTTATATTTTAATCTCTTATTCCATTTAATGATATATGACATATGTAGTAAATATTTTCTTATAAAAATAATTGATTGAGATTCAGATAGAGGTGCAAAAGTGATTTAACAACTTCCTCGCCCTATGTGAAACTACATGATCAAGTACAACAAGTTTAGGTATCGATAAGATAATACCGGACTCAGACTCATTCATTCCAACTTGTCCACATTTCAACATTTCAAATTGTTGGATTTGTGATTTGTATTGTACATGTTATGTCTCAAAAATCATAGCGTGGACAGAAAGTTGGGTGCCATTGCACGACTCTTTGAAGCCGTGGCACTGACCCAATAAAATTCACATTGAGGACAGAAACTTGGCGTTATTAGTGCGAACTTCTTGGAGCAGTGGTGTTGTTAAGTGGCACCATCACATCGATTCAGCTATTATTATTTCATCTTATGTCTATTTATGCTCTTTTTTCTGTAGAAAATTTCAAAGTTAGATTTTGAGTTTCTATGAGAAACATTTTTGTAATATTCTATTTTGTACCCCTTATATTAGTAAAATTCTCTCATCAATGCTGGACTTAACCAAATTTGAGTGCATCATGTAAATTCTTTCAGTTTGTAGTTAATTCTGTGACAATGAGCCCTTTCGAAGGACAACCTTTCAGGTATTGAAGGATATGTGTGGCTGCTTCCTAGTGCTCAATGGTGGGAGAATTAACAAATTGGCTTAGCTGTTGAACGCTGTATCTGATGTTTGGTCTGGTAAGATTCAAGTATAAGAGTTTACCAATCAGTCATCTGAATTGGCCAGGGTCTGAATAAGGATTGCCATTATCGATAAGCTTGAGGTTCTTGGGAAAAGGTGTGGAAGCTGGCTTGCATCCCAACATGCCACAGTCCTTGAGGATGTCCAGAACATTCTTTCATTGATTCAAATATATGCTCTGAGCAGATCTCGCTATCTCTATGCCAAGAAAGTATCTTGCACAACCCAGATCTTTGATAGTAAATTTGGAGTTCAGAAAATGTTTCACCTTGAGAGTCTCTGATTCATTGTTGCCAGTGACTAACAAGTCATTCACATATGCCAATAAAACCAAGAAGCAGGTAGCTGAGTGCTTGACAAACAGACAATGGTCATAGGGGGATTGCTTGAAACCATATTTCTGAAGTTGAGTGGTGAGTTCAAGATTCCATTGTCTGGGAGCCTATTTTAATCCATATAATGACCTCAGAAGTCCACAAACGTGACCTGGTTGTGCCCTTTTATAACCTTGAGGGGGTTGCATATACCTCCTCTTTTATGGGCCCATGGAGAAATGTGTTGTTAATGTCAAGCTGGTGCAATGCCCACCCCTTTGCAGTAGCTAAGGCAAACAGGATCCTCACAGTCACTGGTTTTGCCACAGGAGAGAAACTTTCAAGGTAATCAGTTCCAGCAACTTGATTATACGCTTTGGCCACCAATCTGGCTTTGTGCTTATCCACCGTTCCATTAGGTTTGATTTTTGTTTTGTACACCCATTTCAAGCTGATCGCTTTCTTTCCAGCAGGTAAAGTGGTAAGTTTCCAAGTCTTACTTTTTTCAAGAGCCTCAATCTTCTTCTCCATGGCTGCTACCCATACTGCCTCAGTGCTTGCCTGTTCATAGGAGGTTGGTTCTCTTACAGTGGATACATTGGCCGGAAAGGTCATGTAAGAGGGAGATAGGTTGGTTTTAGTATGGACGGGATATGTAGCTGGAGTGTAGGAAGTTCTATTTATGGCAGGAGCATTAGTTCCAGTGATGTTAGAAACATAGTCATTAAGCTAAACTGGTTTCCTTTTTGCTCTTGAGCTATGCCTTAGGATAGCTTGTTTAGGGTTTAATGGAAGATCAGACTAGGTAGCAGAACAGTTGTGATCAATATCAGAATGATCAGAAATAGCTTCAATGGGCATAGGAGGGGAGTTGGATTTAGAGTTTCTAGGAATATCAGAGAAATCAGGAATGTTATCCTCAAGGATATTGGAATTAGGAAGAGGAATGTTGGAAATTTCATCATTCTACATAGCCTTGAAAGGGAAAATCGTTGCATGAAATTTGACATCTCTAGATAGGTAGACTTTATTGTTTTGCAAGTCATATACCTTGTATGCTTTTTGCCCAATATCGTAGCCAAGGAAGATGCATTTAAATGCTCTGGGGGCAAATTTATCCTTATGAGGCAGTGTGTTGGAGGTATAGCATAGGCAACCAAAAGTTCTAAGAGAGTCATAATCTAATGTCTTATTATAGAGTTTTTCAAAGGGGCATTTCTAGGATAGAATATAAGTAGGAAGCCTGTTGATGATATATGTGGCCATGAGAATGGATTCCTCCCAAAATTTTGAAAGAAGATTGGACTGGAACATTATAGCTCTAGTTATTTCAAGTAAGTGTCTGTGTTTTCTTTCCACCATCCCATTCTGCTGAGAGGTGTAGGCACAAGACTTCTAATGTATGATCCCAAGTTATCTAAAGAGATTAATGGTATCATTGTTCAAAAATTCTGAGCCATTATCAATTCTAACGGTTTTGACTAAAGTGTTGAACTGAGTTTTGATCATATAAAAGAATTGGGAGAGATATATGTGAGTTTCATGCTTACTTTTCATGAGAAATGTCCACAAACCCCTACTGAAGTCATCCAATATAGTAAGGATGTAGTGTGCACTTGTAAGAGAGGATTTTTTGTATGGTCCCCAGAGGTATACATGTATGAATTCAAACTTGGATGTAGTGTGGGAAGTGCTCAGAGAAAAAGAGAGTCTAGTTTGCTTAGCAAGTGGGCAGATATCACAGACATGAGGAGAATTAAGATTTTTATTCATCATATCAGGTATGTGTTTCATAACAGTACTTGAAGCATGACCTAATCTCATGTGCCAAAGTAAAAAATTACAAGAGAAAGTAGCATTAATCTGGAATTGGTTAACAAGAAAGGATTGATTGGTTTTACAAAGGACATCAGTCTTGAGAAAGCAGGAACTATCAAGGACATAGTCTTCCCATGGCTTTTCCAATAGCAAGGATTTCTTTACTCTTCAGGTCCTGCAAAACGAATTGATTGGGATAAAAAATGAAACGGACTTGAGCATCATTGGTTAGCTTCCAAATAGACAGAAGATTGAATTTAAATTCTGGGATTGAAGAACATCAAGGAGGTTAACTCTATTGCTCAAGTGATAAGTGCCAATGTGCTAAACCATCTTAGTGGTTCCATCAGGTAGGTATACTGAAGTTGGTTTGGTAATGAGTTAGCATTTGGTTAAGAGGTCTAGACTAGTACATATGTGGCTAGAGGCACCCGTATCCACTATCCAAGAACCGTTCTCAACATGACCAAGTACACTTAAAGCAAAATGGACAGACGAACCTGCAAAGTCATTCAGGAGAGCAAGCTTGACTTGATTTCCATCTGTCAATGTAGAGGTCCAATCAACTGCTTTGGAAGTGTTAGTTTCATTTTGGAGGTCCAAAGGTGTTTCAACACAACCAGTAACCTATCTTCCTAGATTCTGAGACCTTTTTTCTCTAAGTTCCTTATACCAATCCTAATAACTGTGCAGTTTAAAACAGCTATCCTTAAGATGGACATCTCTGCCACAATGTGAGCAGTGTTTTTCATTCCCTCTCTTAGCATCCTTTCTGTAATTCTGTCTACTACCTCCATCCCTCTTAGAATTCGAGTAGTTCTTCGTCATCACAGCAGCATTCTCAATTATTTCAGTACATGAAGTGTGCACTTCCCTCTGCTTTTCAACTCTAAGAATCATCAAATATGCCTTATTCACGCTAGGAAGAGGATCCAAAACGAGGAATTGATTTCTCACATGATCATATGCATCATTTAAGTCCATCAGAAATTGCATCAATCGATTAAATGAATTTCCATAAGCTACAATCGTAGCCGCACTGCAAGAGCACTCAGGAACAGGCACCAAAGTGTTCAATTCACCCCACAATCTCTTCAATCTAATGTAATGCTAAATAATAGTCATAGTACCTTGGTTGATAGAGCGGATTTCACATTGCAATTGGTACAGGAGAGGTCCGATACATTCACCATACCTCTTATTGATCTCTTCCTAGAGTTGTTTAGAGGAAGTTGTATACAGAAAGGCCTCAATGAAGTCTTTGGATATAGAGTTGAGTATCCAAGATGTCACCATGCAATCCACTCAAATCCATTATTCATAATCACCCGACTCCTCGCACGGCATAGGGCATTTTCCACTGATAAATCCCAACTTCATCTTGGCTCTCAAGGCGATTTTTATCAAGCGACTCTTGGACAGGAAGTTGCTGCCTATCAGATGTGTAGTAACGAGCATTATCCTAGGGTGATCCGAAGGCTGCAGGAAGAGAGGATCACCACTATTGAGTGTCCTCGAAGCTCGATCGAAGTTCTGGCTCATTCCAGTATCCTCGTGAGCTTCATCCGTGGGCGCAGCACAGGTCGCCAAAAAAAATAGCAAACGATAGCCGATCAGAGACAATCGCAGTCAGTCGATCAATGCTGGAACCACAAGAGCGTAGCTCCAATACCATGTTCTGAAACTGAGGTCGCCATAGCAAGGAGAAAATTAAAAAGAAACTTGCATGTTATTTTTTTGGATACATTTCTACGTGTCCATGCGCATGTATATATATACAGGTGTCACAAGCTAAGCTAGCTGCTAACTAACTAGACTGATTAGCTGAATGGTTAATTAATGCTAGGGTTAGGGCTAACTAAATCAGTTATAGCTAACTACCAAGCTTAGCTAATCAGTAAAAAGAAAATGGGAGAATAAAATACAAAGGGAAATATTGAACAAAA
Organism: Jacaranda copaia; assembly: GCA_014898725.1. Lineage (NCBI taxonomy): Eukaryota > Viridiplantae > Streptophyta > Magnoliopsida > Lamiales > Bignoniaceae > Jacaranda > Jacaranda copaia. The sequence continues at coordinate 83,403 of JACGDI010005152.1, forward strand.
ACAAACATTTGGTAAAGGCTTTGAGAAGACTAAGTGTACTACATAGCTACTACAGCTATCGAGCACAAATTAAATTCAAATTATTTTGTATTGACAAAAAACTTGTGAAATCTAAGAGAATGTTTGATTAAACTTGTTTGAAAGATCTTATATGCTCCTCTATCTTGTAAATATTTTTGAAGTTTAGAAGATGCATTCTAAATCTTATTTTACAAATAAGATCTTGAAGTGTTTGAAAGATATTAACAATTACAGTTTTGTAACTAATATAGTTTAAATTAAATGAGTTTCTTAAAATCTTAAAAATATGTTAGAATATTATTTGTTCTAGAAGTGCTTATAATACTTAAACATTTTCTCAGAGCTCCTTATTTTTGCCAAATACTTTTTAATATTTATAAAATATTGTCTTGAGAAGCTTATAAGTTTACCTAAATTTATCTAACTTTAATATAAATATCTCATCGAAGATTTTTAGACATGTTTAAAGCTGCATACCTCGTTTTTTCTCATACTTCAAATACTATAACTCACTATACTTTAATTTTTGTACATTTGAATTTCTCTTTCCTTTTCCTCACTAATTTTTTTGTTCCAAACTTTGCATTGCCGACCAAACTCTTTGCTACTCTCAAACGATGCATAGTTGTAGTAAAACAAAAAGAAACTTCATCAATTTTTGGGTAACGAATTCAAAGCACAAGGCCAAATTAAAAATTCTTAGGAAAAAGTTAGACACGGTTACAGATAATTTTCATACATCTATATCATTTCCACTTCTATGTATATAGTTGTTGGAATTTTTGGAGGCACCTTTGTTTTTCTATTTCAACTTATATTTTGAACCAATACATAACTAATTCTTCATTTGAATATTAAGCCACTTTGGTCGCTTTACTTTGGATCTTTGCTTCAACCAAAAATGATATGGACACCCATTTATATATAGTAACTTGGATACCTCTCTGAAGACTTAATAAGCATCTAACTAGTTTCCAACACATTGAAAATGTCAATGATTTTAATGCTATTTTATTTAAGAGGGTGTTTGGCTAAACTTATTTAAAAAGTCTTATAAGCTTCTACATTCTATAATATGTTTTTGGAGTTTACAAGATACTAGATTTTTATAAAAAATAAGTTCTTAAAGTGTTTGGATAAAATAAGATTTTGGAGCTTACAAGATTTTAATAATGACAATTTTGTAATTAATATGATTAAAGTTAAATGAACTTGTTAATCAATACTACCTATAAAAAAATGAATAGTGGTTTCTTTCTTTTCATGTGAGGACAAAAATATCACTCTCTAATAAAACAACCACATTTAATACACAAGGTTTAATGGTGATTGCAATCAAATTAAGTTTAATTTTAATTAAACTCATAAAAATAATAACTACAATTAATTAAATTAACTCTTTCATCTTAAATAATGTAAATACATCAAATGGATATCATTGTATTTATTATATTTGTTATAAATTAAATATATATTTTAATTAGAATTATACAAAATAATAGTTACATTAAAATTAATTAAACAGATTTTCTACTTAGCAAATATAATTACAAATATTTGAAATCATCACGTTTAATATGTACACCTAGTTTAATGGTAATTTCGATCAAATTAAATTTATTTTTAATTAGACTCACAAAAAATAATAACTATAATTAATTAAATCAAGTCTTTGATTTAACAAATATATATCAAACATATACATTATTTATTAAAGTTATTCCAAATTAAGCCTATTTTTAATCAGACATAAAGAAATAATAATTATACTAAAATTAATTAAATCAAAATTTCCTACTTTGAAAATATAATTATTTGTATTGAAATTTATCCTTCTACCAACATATTTAATTAGACTTATAGAAAACAAAATTAAATTAAAATTAAGCAATTAAATTGTATCCCTATCTAATGAGACTGTTTCTATCGCATTCAACACATATGGTTGTATAGTAAACTACAACTAAATTAAATTTATTTTAATTTGATTCATAAAAATAATAACTAAATTGAAATGATACTTCATAAATACATTAGTAAAGATATTCTTTTTGGCTCTCTTTCCCTCAAATTAAGAAAAGAAATATTCTTTATATATCAAAATGTGCTCAATTGAAATGTAATAGTAAATTTCATATGAAAATGAATAAGAATAAATTAAGTCATACAATCACATGTTTAATTATGAAGAAAAATAATGATATTTCATAAATGTATTCATACAAATATGAGTTCTACCTCAAAAATAAAAAGAGAAAAATGTTTATTATCTATCTGAATAAGTGTCAAACTCATATGTAATAATATATTTAATATGATAATGAAAAAGAATAAACTATATACGTATATTTAATTTCTTTATATTTTTATTTATTTGTGTATTTATATATATTTGTGAAATATATTTTGATAATTTTTATACATAATGATGTGCACATTTTATTTTCTTAAAAACTAATAGCTAAAGATGCTTTCATGTTGTATCACAAATTCAAATATTCCTTTACCTTATTTATTTATGTTAAAAGACAAAAAGTGGGTCAAAAGAAAAATATAAATAGTTGATAGCTCTATTAGAAGCTGTGAAAAAGAATCAAGTAAATTTTTTTCTTTAAATAGTCCATTTGAATAAATTATTTTTCAATCAAAATAATAATCTAGCATTACTAAATTTCAATAAGAATTTTTAAAAGGCAATAGGATAGAAATATGAATAAAAATATTTTCATCAAATAACCTTTTGAAGGATCAAATTACATTTTTTATTTGGGGCATGACAGGGGATAAGGAAAACATTGTCAAAATCAAGTTTTGCATGACTTAACTAATCATATGATAAACATTGTTAAAGTATGCACTATACATCAACGATATAATAAGTACAATTTGCTCATTCTATAATTGACATCTTTAGGTTCAATCATTGAGACGTGGAATTTGTTTGGCTTTAGATCTGGTAGTTATTCCAACTTGAGGATCTCCAATGATTTTGTCAGTAGGATGACTGGAAGCATGTTTAAATTTTCTATTTCTTTGTTCAACCCTTTCTATTAATTCACTAGAATTAGGTTCATTAATGGGATTTATTTCCTCAAATGATTCCAGTTCCTCTTGATTTAACGTTGATGGCTAATGGTCTGGAATCTTGACTGGTTCTTCGAGTCCTGCAACTTCTTTGCTCAAGGTTTCCTTGGCACATGATGGGTTAGATTCATCAAACGTAACATGCGTGGATTCTTGAACAGTTCTTTTCCTCTTATTGAAAACACGATAGGCTTTACTATATATTGAGTAACCAACAAAGATAGCTTCATCAACTTTGGAATCAAACTTTGTCAAATAATCTCTATCATTAAGAATGTAACATTTGCAACCAAAGACATGGAAAAAAGAAATATTTGGAATTTTATTGTGCCACAATTCATATGGGGTTTCTCTCAAAAGTAGTTTTAAGAAAACATGATTTGACACAAAACAAGCCGTATTCATGGCTTCACGCCAAAAAGATTTTAGAAGATCATATTCATCAAGCATGGTTCTAGAAGCTTCTTGCAAAATTTGATTTTTCCTTTCAACCCCCCCATTTTGTTGGGGAGTCCTAGGAGTAGAAAAATCATGAATGTAATCATGTTTTTCACAAAACAAAGTAAAGTTTATTTCGTCAAACTCAGTTCCATGGTCACTTTGAATTTTCTTAATGAAATAAACCTTTTCATTTTGAAGCCTTTTAGTGAGTGGAATAAAAGCATTTAGAGCATCATTTCTATGAGTAAGGAATAGAATCCACATAAAATGAGTATAATCATTTGCTATGACAAACACATATCTTTTACCTCCAAGGGAAGTGGTTTCATGGGTCTAAATAGGTCAATGTGTAGAAGTTCCAGTAGCTTGGAAGTTGTGACCTCATTCTTCGGTTTGAAAGATGTTTGGATTTGCTTCCCCTTTTAGCATACATCACACATCCTACCCTTGGAGAAGTTTAACTTGAGTACCCCTTTGATAAGATTTTTCTTCGTGGGATGAGATATAAGTTCTATGTTTACGTGGCCCATTCTTCTATGCCATTTCCAGCATTCTTTCATCTAAAATAGCTAAACACTCTATATTTTGATAGGTTAAATCATCAAGCATTATACAATAAACATTTCCATCCTTGGTAGCAATAAAAACTAGTTTCTCATTTTACTTGATAACACAATGAGAAGGATGAAATTTAACCTCATAACCTTCATTGCACAGTTGATTGATACTAATCAAGTTATACTTGAGGCCTTCAACAAGCCATACATTATCAATAGAAGTACCAGTCTGCTTACCAATGGTACCTTTACCTATTATGCATCCTTTTATGTTGTCTACATAAAGAACATTTCCTGCAAAATAATTGTTAAGCTTAAGGAACATGGACGCATCTCCCATCATATGCCTGGAACATCTGCTAGCTAAGTACCACTTCTATTTTTTGGAATGTTCCTTGACATGAACATGTTTGAATTCAATTTGTTTTAGACCCCCAAACTATGTTGGGTCCTTCATAGTTAGTAGCAAATAATTTTCTTACCCAAACAAACTTGGCACCAATAAGTTTTTCGATTGGACATCTATAATTGATATGACAAGATCTAGCACAAGTAAAGTAGGTTTTTCGAATTGGTTTGAAATTCATTTTGGAAGTTGTTGAAGCCAGTTTGGTATTTCTCTTATTCATTCAGTTTTTGAATTTCTATCCCTCTTTAGCATTATGTCTAGATGGAACATGAAACGGTTAGTGTTTAACATTTGTGGAACATTCACCTAGATCATCCTCAACATGCAAGCATTCTTCAACAATCATTTTTCTTTTTATTTAACATCTTATATTCTCACTTTACTTTTTCAAAGAATTATTTTCTTTAGTGAGGCAATCATTTTTCTTTTTTTGTTTCTTTCATTTAGCATCAAGGATTTCTTTATTTTTAACCATTTGTATTTCAAATTTATCTTTATGAGCCATATCCAATTCTTCCTGCAAATAATCCACTATTGCTTACAAAGCTTTATTTTTATCAACAAGCATTTTGACACGAATTTCATAAAGCTTAAGCAATTTTTGCACATCCTCATTGTCACGCCCTAAAATAACCAAACCATGCAGACTAATCTCGAGGCATGAAACTCAATCCCAAATAAAAGTATCACTTATCTAAAATCATGATCTTAAAAAAAAGAAAAAACTCTAATATTCATAATAATTTAAATAATTCTTGCAACATAGAAACTCAAAATGCCCAATATTCTTCCCTCAACTAGAAAATCATTAAAGAAAAAGAATTAATTTGCCAACACAATAATAAAGCTAAAGCTACTACAAGGTCCTTATCCTAAAAAGAAAACCTTCAATTTTGATTCTCATCAAAAGTAGGTTCACCATCCTCACTAGAGCTAAGAGTCTAAATCTGCCAGAAGGTAATTTAAAATATAGGTGTGTGAGTAAAGGACTCAGTGAATGTCAAATATGTACAATGTGAGTTCGTGAATTTAACATGATTAGCTCAGTGAAAACATTCGAGAACAATATAGTGGAAAGTAATAAATGGTCAAGCAGTAATGAAACAAGAATTCAGTAAACATTTCCATAGAATAACAATTTAAATACGATGATCAAACAGTATTTGTTGTAACCAATCAACCTTTTGACTCCCACTACAATAGTCTCTTATTGCTTCAAGCAAAGTGTGACCTGACCAAAACAATGCCCAAGCCTAGGTCATTGGGAAATCCTATGACTCACCTTAGCCACAAATGGCTTTTGTTGTGCACTGGGGCCTTAGATCATGGGGGCTTGGGGTTCAACTAGCAAGCCCCTTGCTGCCTGGCAAAGCCTCTCACAAACCCAGACTAAGTTGGATCCAACGTACAGTATCAGTAATAGTAAAATTAGTCATCATTGTTGATTATCGTATTTAATTGCTAGTCATTATTAAACTATTATGAAGGTTGAAACGAACATATTTTCTTGTATCATGAAACAAAATAAGATAATTTTTGTGCGCAGTGAAATATAATTATAATACAATGTAAATTGGAAACAAGTGAGCAAATTATACTACAACATATATCCTTCTGAATTTTGAAACATAATATATTATACAATATTTATAAGTTTAGGCACTCACTATACTTGTCAATTGAATTACGAGTAATCCCTGAGCATGTAAGTTTCAAATCACCTGTTATAACAATTCTCAAGATTCAATTAAAAATCTTAGATCTTCATTGGTGTCTAAAAGTTACTAACCTATGTCCTGGACAAATTGAAGAATGATCAGTGGAATGAGGCTACTAAAATCTTTGGATTAGTTGCCACTATCTATTTTAAGATTTTAAACTATCTAAACTTAAGATATGTGAAACCTTTTAGAATCCCAATCGAATTGTATCACTGACTATCAAGAGTTCTATTTTCCTCCAATTATGATTCCTAATGTCTAGATAATTCCAAACTCTTTCAAATAATTGAACTAATGCTTATAATTACAAAGAAAAGAAAATTTAATCGAGTTATCAAAATTAATATATTAAGGTTCTTAATATCGTTATTAAAATTTATTTTACAAGTAATGTATAAAAGTGATGGAAGGTGTGGGGTATGGCCTAATGTGTCTGTGTGGCAGCATCGAAATATGTTGTTTCGGCATGTAAAGGTGATATACGCGCCAGCCATATGCGTATTACTGGGATTGCATGTAAGAATGAATGTTGCTTCAACAAAACTCATGAAACCTGCCACATTATGAAGACTATTGATAAGTTCTAAAATTTTCCATCAATTTAAAGATTTGGGACCCTTTTCTCTCAACTAGAAATTTGTTCAAAGTTTTCAAGAAAAGGACCCATGGAATGAAAGCATGAAATAAACTATAAAAATCAAAAAATTATATTGTTGTAAATAAATTTTAATGATCTCAAATTATTTTTCAAAAGAAAAAATTATCTTACACTTCTAATTTATTTGAATAAATTTTGATTGAAAATAATAAAATTATGAATTAAACAACCAAAAAAAAATTCCAAGTAAAGAATACCCTCGCACTCATACCTATTCTTTTCTTTTTTTCCCTAAGAAATCAATTTCCAAAAATCATGAGAACACACCCTCACTTATCATGTTTCTAGAATAATTATCTCGTTAGAAATAAATATTGCAAATCAATTCAACCAAATATTCTTTAGCACCTAAAACTAAAAACAAGAAAATTGGAAAAAACTTTAAGAAGAAGGAAAAGAAGTATATATATATATATATATATATATATTCCTAAGCACCATCATATGACGTGCAGATATATTTCTAAAATCCACCATATCTCCTAAAATCAATTAGCAATTAATAATCCACCCTTTCTCCACTATTCAATTATATATGAGGCTATCCACTATTCTTTTACATAAATAAGGCATCATTCTAATTAACCTGATCCACATTGGCAATTAGTTAAAGGTCACTTGCTTCTCTTGTATGAAAATTTCATTCATAGAAGAAAGGAAAGGTTTACATGGAGGCGAAGGATAATTATCCATTGATTACCTGACATAAATTTCTCTTGCTGTGTCCTTGGCCAGCCCTCTTTCTTTTTCCTTTCATTTGTATTCCAATCAATTCCTCTCAAAA
>JACGDI010005152.1:99766-155448 GCA_014898725.1 Jacaranda copaia
AAATAATGACTTAATTGCATAATTAAAAATTTTGAATAGGGCCAATGTATAAGAAAAGAAAGCTTAAAGGCTTAATTGAAAAATTAGGAGGCCAATATAAGACACTGAGAACTTGAGGGGCCAATACGAGGCACTAAAAAGGTTAAGGTACCTAGTAAAATTCTAAGAGGAAGTTTTGGGGAGAAATTTGCAATTTGAGAAAACTAAAAAATATAAAACAAGAGCCCCTTATTTCTATCTAATTCTCACATACATTCCCATCACTTCCCCATCCAACCATCTCTCACTAGCATCAACAAATCAAAGAATCAAACTGACCACCTATTTTTTCTCGCCTCAATGAACATAATGGTACCAAATTCACCATGAAACAATCAGTGAAAGGTTGAGAAATTGAGAGCTGAAGGTGGCGCACTGCAGTAGTGGTAGGTCACTAGACTCCGGCGACTAGAGCTTTGGTTTGAGTAGAGGGTTTTGACAGGCTTAGCTGGAAGAGCAAGTTGATACATTCAATTGCAGAATCAAACCACTAGAGCGAGTGGAATTAAAGTAGGAACATATGGTGGCCGGCGGTAGCAGTGTGAGCTTTCCCCTTCAAATTGACTGGCAATTTGTTAACAAAAGTAAAAATTCGAAGAGGCCTTTTGCTCAACAAGAAAATGCACACAATTGGTGGTAGAACCCTGCTCTAATGGTAGTCTGGCAGCTTTCGGGAAAAAAGTTCAAGACGACAATCTAGATGCATAAAATAAGGTTTCGAATTGTGAATTGATCTCAAACTCGGTCAATTTGGTAAAATCCCATTTGAATGATTAAATATTTTCTAATTTAATTCAATTAAATTATTAAGTTAGTTTTTTATGTAAATTTGAGTTGGTTGGACTGAATTACAACGTTGGACCAGAATCACTGATTATGATTTAATTATAAAATGACATATGGACCTGGATTCAATAAGAAAAGCCTAATATTTAACAATTGAGTTAATTGATACAATTGGGAAGCCAATTTAGGAAGTGGTAATGAAAATTTACTTGTATGGAAAAACGTATTAATTTTGTGAATAGAGGTTAAATTGCTTAACTATAAAAGAAAAATATCAATTTGATCATTACTTGTGAAAATGCGATATAGGCTTGGAATCAAATAAAAGACATAATTAATATTAACTAAGTCAAAATGGCACACTAGGATGTCAAAACTGTGCATTGAGAATAAAAATTGACTATTGCAGATAAAGGCACTAAAGTGATGAGTGTGGGCTAATTTATTGGTTATAAACCAAGAACGTTAAATTGAACATTACTAATGAAACCAAAATGTGGTCTTGAATAGATAAAATATGTAATTAATATTATTTGCCTGAATTGGCATACTTAGGAAGTCAAAATTATAAGTTGAGATAAGGGTTAGTTATTATAGTTAAGAGCACTAAATTGGAGAAAATAGACTCGGACCTCAATAATAGAAAAGATCGCATATCTAAGACTTCAGCATGAAAATTGAGATAGAATGATAATCAAGAAGATAAGTATGCTAGAGTAACTAGAATGAGCAATTAGCCATAATTATTGTTAGTAAATGTTATAATGAGGCATCAATATTTATATGGTGTTTTGAATGAAAATAGGTAACGAGGATCCATGCATCTCAGACCAATAAGGGGACTTTTGGCAAATCATTAGGACTCAAGGTGAGGTTATATTTTGTATCCTTGCTTGGAAAAGGAACATGTTCATTTTTGTAAATATTCATTTGGTTGTCCACTCTCCAATTCGATTGTACTTTTCATGGCATTCGAGTCTAGCTATTGAGTTCTAATGGTTTCCTTATTTCTCTGTAATCTTTGGCCTTGTCAGCTAATTCTTTTATTAGTTATATTATTCTTTTGAAATATTATCAACTATCTTGCTAACCAATAGTTATCATTCTTTGAGTTTCTCGCTTCAATTGTTATTGGAATAGTCTTATCGATCAATTAGCCAATTTGTTTTCTAAGTTCGTTACTTGATATTCTATCAGACGTTTCTTAATTGTGTTGTATCCATTGACTCATTTAATAATTCTTATGTTGTCATATAATATGGTGCCAATGGCTTGAGTTATTGACATGTTTATTTTTACTTCAGATGATCTTGCCAATCGATTATTCGTCATTGCTTGAGCTCATCATTTCATAATGATATTTAAATGGTTTTGTCAACTGATTGTTCTACCATTTTCTTAACTTGTTATCCTGCATTGTTATTGATTTTGTCAACCAATTATCTTGTTATTCGTGAGTTCATTATGTTTGTTCTTTGCATCCTTTAGCCTTGTTGACCAAGTTCTGAAACTGACTTTATTATTGTTCTAAGATATTGAAACGGTTGTATTAACCGATATGTTATGTTATTTGAATTAAGTTGTCTTTGGATTTGTTCATGACCAGTTGTTTTGAAATTAGAACTAGTTGCTAATTAGACCCATAGGGACACCACGGGAAGTTATGGGCTCGGGACTAGGATCAAAATGACCGCCAAGCAGAGCAGCCTAATGATGACGTCTACCAAACTAGTATCCACTAGTGACCCTACCTCACAGGTAGTTAAAGGTTAACTATCTATGAGCAAGGGATTAGCATACGGCTGGCCATGCCACAATTCTACCAAGCTAAGTGCTTCGGTAATAGAGTAATAAGGGAAATTCATTATGCCATAGTTGTACTCCATACTAGTTGGTTTGATCTATGCTCTGTGGTTTGTCCTAGCCGAGCATTCAAAACATTGAAAGTTAAGGGACTTGTTTCCATGTTTATTTTTAGAAGTCATAGGGTTGGATAGCTTTCCCCAATAGCTCCATATGATATGTCTTTGTCTCATCTTCTATTGTTTAGTTAATTCTAAACTTCTATTATTTAAGTCTATTGGTAATAGTTTTGTTGTCACTTGAGTTGTATTTGGCCTCATACAAGCATTTATGAGTATCTTGCTTATTTTGGTCTCTTCCAAAAGTATCTCATGTACCTTCTTCTTACTATATATATTTATATCTAAATTGTTTACTATTCACCTCACTAAGTCATTAGGACTTGCGCCTCCAGTATGTTTCTTTATTCTTTTCCCAGATAGGTGTTAATGAATGGTGGACATTCCAATTTCACATATGTAAATAGTGTACATAGTCCTACAGGCAAGCCTCCAGTTGTATAGCCTAGATAAACTCAATATGTAAATTATAATATGCTAAGTTTGGATTATGTTTGGTTTTGATGACTCAAGTAGCCAGTTGTACAGGGCTTTTTCAGCTATTATGTAAATCAAAGCTTGCTAGGCCATGTGTTATATTGTTGGATAGTAAATATTGTTTATCAAGACTATTAGGTTGAACTTGGTTACTTTTGATGTAAATTTTTCCAAAAGGTGGATTTGTGATGTTAGTGATTGTATAGTAGTTTTTGCTACTTTATGGAATGATATATATGGTGGAATGTAATAGTAAGTTAGAATGAATAGTCTTGCGTTTTTATGCCAATATTTAAATTCAGGAAAAAAAAAGAAAATTTTGAAGGTGCGTGTCTAAATTGAATTATTATGAATAAGATTGGAGTAGCACTTCAGCCTGAAGCATGCTTCTCCCGGGCAAGACGCTTCAATAATTATCCATAAAGCACTTATATAATTAAAAATTTGAAGTTTTAAACTAATGTGAACATATATTTGTCTATTTTTTATTATCAAAATTTTAAAGATTTTTCATATGGAATTTTTCATATTTGCAAATTATAATGTATTTATACAGAAATCAAACTTCTACTGTTGATCTTGGAGTTAAAATTTTATTGTTGGTTCTTCAACTTAATGACATATATTAAACTGGAAGCTACAAAATTGATTATTATCAACATAACCTATCAAATTCAAGATTCAAATTACAATAAAGAATTATGGATATAGCTGAAAAAGGAGAGATAAGGGGTAGTCAAATTGAAAAAAGAATTATTCTTCAACGTCTTTTATTAGGGTTCAAACAATGTAATTTGTAAAATACTATGTTTTGGGACAAACAATTGTAGATACTGGAATGGGAGGAAGCAAAAAATATAATAGGTCGCCTGCATGATGTAAATCCCATAGAAGAAGAAATATATTATCTTAGATTGATCTTAAACTATGTTAAAGGCCCAACATATTTTACAACTTCAAATGATAATTTATTTTATATTTTATATTTATTTATTTGGTAAACATTTGAATTAGATATAAATAGAAATGGTTTATAGAACAAAAAAATATATATATTAACAAGTCACGTGCACTGCATGTGTACACCTTTCTATCTAGTGTAGTCTAGTTTTGTACCTATAAAAGTATGAAGGAGTGTAGTGATTTCTTCCTTTTCATGTGATGACAAAAATACTCCTCTTTGATAAAATTGCTACATTTAATACACATGATTTAATGGTTATTGCAACCATTAAATCAAGTCTTTCAACTTCAGTATGTATATACATCAAATGTATATGCATTGTATTTAAACTCATAGAAAATAATATTTATAATTAATTAAATCAAGCCTTTCATCTTAATATATGTATAGACATCAAATGTATATAATTGTATATATTACATTTGTTACACATTTAATATATTTTTAATTAGAACTATAAAATATAATAATTATATTGAAATTAATTAAATAAAATTTCCACTTAGCAAATACAATTACATATATTGAAATTACCATGTTTAATACACATAGTTTAATGGTAATTACAATCAAATTGAGTTTGTTCTTAGTTACACTCATAGAAAATAATAACTATAATTAATTAAACCATGTCTTTCCACTCAACAAATGTATATATATCAAATATATATTGTATTTATTAAATTTATTCTGAATTAAGGGTATTTTTAATTGAAAATATATAGGCAATAATTATTATATTAAAATTAATTAAATTAAAATTTCCCATGCATATTGAAGTTTATCCTTCTACCAACATATTTGGCTGGGTTTATAAAAAATAGCAATCAAATTAAAATTAAGTAATTAAATTATATACCCTTCTAATGAGACTATTATTGTCAAATTCAATATATATCGTTGTACGGTCAATTATGAGTAATTAAATTAAATTAATTTTAGTTAGACTCACAAATAATAACTAAATTAAAATTAATTAAGAAAAAATAATTGATGAGGAAAAAATGATACTTCAAAAATACATTTGTATGGATATTTCTTCTGTGCTCTCCCTCAAAATAAGAAAAGAAATATTTTTTATATATGAATGAACAAAAATAGGTTAAGTTTTACAATAACATATTTAATTTGATGAGGAAAAAGAATGATATTTTATAAATGAATTCGTACAAACATGGGTTCTTCCTTGAAAATAAAAAGAGCTAACATAACTTCATATGTTGTATTATATTTAACATGATAATAGAAAAGAATAAATTAAGTTTATGTAATTTTTTTTGTCGTTTCATTTATTTGCGTATTTATATATATATATATATATATTTGAAATATTTTTTGGTTAATTTTTACATATAATGATGTGTACATTTTATTTTCTTGAAAACTAATAGCAAAAAATGCTTTCATGTTGTATAACAAATTCAAAAAAAAAATCTTATTTATTTAAGTTAAAAGACAAAAAATGGATCAAAAGAAAAAAAAAGTATATAGTTGATAGCTCTATACAGAAGCCGTGAAAAAGAATCAACTAAAATTTTATTTTTTTAAATAAATTATCTTTCAAATAAAATAATAATGTGGCAGTACTAACTTTCAATAATTATTTTTCAAAAGACAATAAGATACAATATATATATATATATATATAATTAATGAAAATCCAAGGGCCTCCATTTCAGCATGAAGTACAAGAATTGCACACTCTGACAGAGATAATGTAATTGAACTAGAGGGCTAACTGCAAGATTAATACAAGAAAAATTGGAGCTTAAATTAAAATGAACTATTGTCACCATTATACTGAACTTAAGCTCAAAGATCAGCTGCATCATATTTACCTGGAAAGTATCCAAAGTTGAAGAACGAATGGCTTGAGAACTATACGCATAAAATTATTTGGTAGCTTAGATCTTGTAGTAATTAGGTATAAGCATTTTAGTCAAGGTGCGTTAGGTTGTCATGGTTTAAATAGTTATGTATCTATCCGTAATTAATATCATTGCGTGCATTAGCAATTTTTAACTTCATATGTATGAAAAATCTTCAGAGATCGATTGTTAAGGTTTGCGTTTGATCTCTGAGTTTAACTTCCTCAATTCGCAGTAGATTCCATAGAAAGATATTGGAAGGTGTGGTGATTACCTTACAAGTGATTCATTATCATTTCTCATTGATTATGCTATTTATTTTACCTTATTTTCTTATAAGACAATGAAAGCGTGTAACGAACCGGAGTTCGAGTGACAACTACACCAAACCCCAAAAAGAAAAAAAATTGCATTTAGTCACCAATATATAATTATTAGTATTATTTGGTTTGTTCTTTTTTAAGTGACAGTTTGGGCTTTAACACTTTATACTGCAAGTGTATTGACATCGAGTTACAATCCTAATAATAACTATTAAATAGCCAAGAAAGAGAACAAATGGAAAAATTGTAATTTTCATCCTGTAACTTTACCACATTTGATTTTTGGTCTTATAAGTTGCATAATTGCAATTCTAATCCTATAAGTATTAAAACATTATCATTTTTCGTCCTTTTTTCACCCAAGCTAGCGAAAGTCACCTAAAAAACTAACGTAGCTCGCTAGGCGTGTGACAACTTGGGGGTTTTGCCTTGTTGACAACTGACGTGGCTTGATTAATTGGAAAAAAAATAAAAAAAATGCCAACTAAATATGTAATAATATATATGATATATATTTATGATATTTATGATATATATCATATATCATATACATATATATAGATACATATACATATATATTATATATATGCCCCCATCCCCCACCCCCACTACCCCATTAGGTTGTCATAGGCATGGCTGGTGGGCCATGGCAGCCATAAGTCATGCGGCCAGCGGCCGCCTGGATCTAGCCATGGCTTGCTAGATCTTGCCACTTTTTTTTTTAATATTTACTTTTAATTTAAATTATTTTAACCACGTGATTTTTGTTTTTTAATCAGTAAATAATTATAAATTATATATAAATATATGTGTGTATTTTTAAATTCAAAGTTGTGCTAGCTAAGCGAGTTAAAAGAATATTGTTAATATGGTAGATTAATTTTTTTTTATTTTTTAATTAGTAAATAATGATAAATTATATATAAATTTATGTGTATACATGTGTATGTTTATGTTTTGGGAGAAACATTTTTTACTATTGAAGTTAAATCAATGCTTTTTTGTTAGATTTTTGAAGTGAAATGGAATTGAATGATTTTTTTATTGTTAGAATAATAAAAAAATATATATTATGTATATATATAATACATGTATGTATATATTGAAAAATGAGAAATTTTGGGGATAATGAAGGATAGTAGAGAGTATTTTGAGAAGAAAAAATTTGTGTTTTGGAGAAAAAATGACGATATGTAATATATAAATAGATGTGTATATGTGTGTGTGTGTGTGTGTGTAAATTCTATAATATATTTGAAACTACAACATAAAAAAAAAAAAAAAAAAAGAGAAGACATGTATGTTGCCAACTAAGCAAGAAAAAGAGAAAAAATGTCTACCAGGCAATCCAACATGGCAAAAACTCCAAGCTGCCACACGCACTATGAGCCACATTAGCTTTTCCAGCGACTTTCGCTGGTTTCAGCGAAAAAAGAATGAAAAAATTATAATTTTTTAATACTTATAGGACTACAATTGCAATTATACAACTTATAGGACCAAAAACCAAATTGGGTAAAGTTACAGGATGAAAATTGCAGTTTTGCCTAGAACAAAATAATACTTATTAGTTTTTATGTTGTCTAGTTTAGATACAAAACCAAATTCACTTTTTTTTTCTTTTTTCTTTTTAATCTCAAACCTCTTTTTAAAGTTAATAGTTTGAGTTCTTTTTGTAATAATTTTTTGAATAATTTGATTTAAAATGAGATTGCTTTCATATAAGCTAGAGTGGAGCTACCCAATAATATGTTATGGGCATACAAAAAACTTTGTTTAAGAGAGTTATCATCATTTAAAATCAATTTGCAATGCTGTAATTAATTTGTGATATTTAATAATTTTCTCACAAATTATGTTACTCCCACTAAAATGGTAGGGGGGAAAGAAAAATCAACTTACATAGAAATTAAAAAAAATGATAAGTTTCACTTCAAGAACTTTAATGATAAATAATGATATTTGATCTTGGCCCATATCTAAAAATAAAGTGAAATGAGGTTTAAATATAGGATGTTCTCTCTTAGTTTACTTGTGAGGTGCCTATTCAGAGTAAAGCCTCCGAGTAATCTTAGTGTTTGACAATTATTATAATCGAAGTCATATATGGGAATGATGATATGTGTCTCTTCCCATTTCCTCGACTCCAGAGGCTATGATGATATCTTCTCATTCCGTTCGACTGAAGAGTTTACAATTGATATCTAATCTTGTCTTACATCAAGAAAGCTAAGAAAATAAAATGAGGTCTGAATATAGGATCCTCTCTCTCAACCTTCTTTCAAGACGTCTATTCAAAACAAAATTCCACCTTGATGTTGTTGGGCCTCTATGTTTGGCAGCAAATTTAATCCTCATTAATTATCATTGGAAATTTAGATTTCATATTTTCATGTTCGACAAAGACTTATGTGACTTCATCTAAAATGGCTATTAACTATGAAATCCAAGAAAATGCCATCCTCTTATATGCTTTTAAATGAACATATTCATGTCTCTAGTTGAAGTTTCTTGTAAGTTTCCATTCCAACTTTCTTTCCCAACAGTTTTTCCTCAAGATTTCAATGTCATAACAAGTTTGAGAGTCCAAAACATCAAAGAATGATGTTCATCTTGCATTTCCTCCAAGACATCATATTTTAATTCATTCAAGACATTAAACAATCAGGGTCGAAAATAACCTGCCACCCATAACGGGGGCATGATCACACCTTGATTGGTTTTAATCTCATATTCCATTTCATGATATATGATATATGTATTAAATATTTTCTTATAAAAATAATTGATTGAGAATCAAATAGATAAGCAAAAGTGATTTAATAACGTCATTGCCCGATGTGAAATTGCATGATCAAATGCAACAAGCTTGGGTATTGATAAGATAATACTGATTCATTCATTCCAACTCGTCCACATTCCATCATCTCAAATTGTTGGATTTGTGTTTTTATTGTACATATTGTGTCGCAAAAATCATAGCATGGACAGAAAGTTGGGTGCCGCTACACCAACTTTTTGAAACCATGGTATTGGCCCAATAAAATTCACATTGAGTATAGGTATTGCAACGCCAACGTCTGGGAGTCGCGGTGCTGTCAAGTGGCACCACTGCAGCAATTCAACTGTTATTATTTATCCTTGGGTCTATTTATACTCTATCTTCGTACAGGATTTTAAAGTCAGATTTGAGATTCTGTAAGAAATATTTTGTAATATTCTATTTTGTACCCCATATATCAGTAAAATTCTCTCCTCCTCAATGGTGGACTCAACCAAATTTGAGTGAATTATGTAAATTCTTCATGCCACTTTATGATTACGCATTAAATTTGTGTTTCAATTTTAGTAACATAATTCTTGATAATCTTACAAATAAAACAAGAAATATTGCCACAATGTATGAACAAATGATCTATATATAAAGAATTATTTGTAGCACCTCCTTTTGGGACATCACCCAAGTTGAGGTGCTACTCCAATTCAGTCTTAAAATACAAATCAACTCACAACTAGAAAATCAGGAATTTATCCAACTCAAAAGAAAAATAGTCACACTAACCCAAAGGATCATTTCAAAACATAAAATATGTACATATCAAGGGTTTCAAGTTCCATACAAAACTCTCATAATATTCTTTAGGTAGTTATCTTGATTAAGTGATCTATATGTACAACAATAACACCTAATCTATTACAAAATAACTTTATCCAAAACTTGAGCCTCTACTTCTCACCTAGACCTATTTGGGAAAATAAAGGATAACAAAGAGGGTGAGTTTTAAGGACTCAGTGAGGGAGATATATAATAGAAGTTGGAAAGAGAATATTGAATTGCAAAAACAAATAACAAGATCTTTGGCTAACAATTCAAAAGATCAGATCGTGATTAGCAGGAATTAGATCTAAACTCAGAAGAACATGAAACATGTAAACACTTAGCAGGCCTATTGGCATCCTTCCTTATTGCTCCTCGATCAATACTAGATAACAATCAATAACATTTAACTTGAACATGAAAAATACTAAAATTGCTAGTATCGTCATCAGTACAGCATAAACAAAATTTTCTTATTACTCCATTGCTTGAGTACTGAGGTCAGGGTGTAACAACTTGTTATATGGCATGGCCGACCGCATGTCGGATCCCACCACTCACAATTCACTACCTCTAGCTACCTGTAAGTCAGAATTGTAAGTAGGTACTAGCCGAAAAATCTGTCACCATCGGTCCGTTCCGCTCGGCCATCTTTTCGAACCTAACCTCGGGCCCATTTCCCCTCGTGATGTCCCTCCAAGTGATATCCACCCATGGCGTCCTATAGGTTAGTATAATGTAATGCCAACATATATAAGTTGCACCTTTAACATTCAGTATGAATATAACGGGTGTATAGTTGAAACAGCAATGTACTCTGGCCAGTAAGGCCATTTAAGGTTCACAAAGTAAGGCATCAATGTAAACACAATAAAATAGTAGATTGACATGATCTCTTTAACAGATAATAGATTTATAAGAAGTTAGCAAGATAGACAGGGACAAACACGGGACAGAAAATAACTAATGTAGTTAGGGTTCTGGACACTAGAACAGAATTAAGTGATGTATGCTAATAGATATGGAAATTTACTAAGCATACCCTCACAGGGGCATTCATAGCAAGTAATAGATAAAAATTGAAACTCCAATCAAAATAAGTATGGTACAAAAACAAAAACAGAAACCGTCACAGAGGTCATCACAACAACGAATGGCTCGAAAAAGGTGCCAGATTGGTAAATCCTCATAGGGTGTTCAAATTAGATAATAGATCAGAATTTCAAACGTATTTTAGATTTCAAACAATCAAAGTACAATACAGAAATAGAAAACCCATACAGGGGCTTATAAAAAATAATAAATAGATAGAAAAAGTGTCAAATTAGCAGACTCTCACCTCTAAAAGCCTCAGAAGGTAGCTACAGTCAATGGCCTATTGGTCCGCAGTTTCTTGCTCCTCATTACCTAATCATGAGAGTGATTTACTTATCAAAACCCATTTTCAACAAGGATAATCTCCAATAATTAAAACCCTACTATTAACTGTCTAAAAGCAATAACCACTCAATTAACTCGACATAAGACTTCGTACGGAATAATCGTTAAGAAATACTTTTAAAAATATGGCTAATTTACTATCGGTTATAGGGTTCTTAATGACATGAGCAATAGATATAATCAATTCAGTTCCATATTAGTATTCTAAGCAGTAATAATAAGCCAATTAGTTCAATAACCTAATTATCATCATTAAGGTCCAATTTTTCTAAATTTAGGATTTTTCTAACTCAATTAACTTAATAATTCTCCAATTATCACATTTGATATCATTTTAGGTCCAAAATTCCAACATCAACCATGCATGAAACATTTGCACTGCCTAATACAATTCGAAACCAATAATTCAAAGGTACACAAGATTTAAATGAATGAGAATGTATAAAAACCCTAATCTCAGTACTGATCTTTACCTAGAAACATACAATCGGGACCTTAAAACCCAATACCAATTGCACCACCACGACCATCGTGATGAAGAGAAGATTCTACCTAAGAGCCACCGCCACTAGAAAATGTCAAAACCACCATCGTTCACCGTCTTTCTTCCTCATGAATCCAATGGTACTTTTAGTTTTTAGTTTCGAGGACTAGAATACCTTCAACCGAAGCTCATAGCCTCAATACTTTCTTCTCACCGTTGCATCTGTTACTCTATTTCGTATCACCAACACTACATTACACCTTCATGTAAGGCTATGGTTGTGCTCTCCATACCTCAAACTTCCAAAATATCCTCCTAGAAGCCCCTCCTCACAACTGTAGCTTCGTTGCCCATCACGATTAATTTTTTAGGTTTCACAGGGAAGCTTCCTCGGCCGTGATGGTGTGCATGCAAGGGTGCTGCAGATGGTGGGGTTGAATGATAGAGATGGCCATCGGAGAGGGTGAGGATGGTGCGGGTGAAAAGCAAAAAAATGGAGATGAAGATGAAGGTAAATACTAAAAATGAGAGGAGGGAAGAAAGTTGGAGATTTTTATAAAATCCAATTTTCATATTTTTGCAATTTAGCCCCTTGCCTAGATAAGTCATGGAATTAGGCTTTAGTTGACTGAAGAATCACCACTCAAGCCCTGAAGTTTTAAGTTGTGCAATTGAGTCCTACTTGACTTAAAAGTTTCCATGCAAACCCCTAAACTTATAAAATGGTCCAAATCAAGTTTTCTAATATTATAAATTAACCCCAAAACATCCAATCCTCATACAATTAAGCCCTTTTGGTTATTTATTGAGCCCCAAAATTTGACTAATCAATATTTTAAATTCAGAATCCTTATTTTCTTAAAATTCCAAATTTTAGGGGTGTTACATTATTTCTACCTTGTCTATGTAGTTTTTATTGGTTTCAAGAAGTTGAGGAATCCTGAAGTGTTCCTATATCTTTTGGCACTATTAAATTTCTTGACCGTATACTAACATTTATTGTCGGATGAATCAATTATGTGGACAAGTGATGACTAATTAATCCTCGGAGAAGGAAAAATGCATGGCATTATTAATTAATTTCTCAACCATAAACAAATATTTATGGCCCAACTTGACTCAGCTACCTAGATATATAGATGACTTATAAGTCATCAACCTTTGGAAGGGAAAACTGAAGGCAATACTAAATTTCTTAACCATAACCAAATATTTGGTGAATGTCTTGAGAAGACTAAGTGTACTACATAGATATCATTGTCAAGCACATATTAAACTCAAATTAGTTTGTTTTAACAAAAAAAACTTATGAAAACTAAAAGAATGTTTGGTTAAACTTGTTTGAAAGATCTTATATGCTCCTGCTGCTTATAAAATATTTTTGAAACTTATACAATGCATTCTAAATCTTATTTTACAAGTAAGATCTTGAAGTATTTAAACAAAAAAGATTTTACAGCTTGTAAAATGTTAACAATTACAATTTCATAAATGTATGCATATAAATATAGGTTCTTCCTCAAAAATAAAAAGATAAAAATATTTATTATCTATCAAAATAAGTGTCAAACTCATATGTAATATTATATTTAATATGATAATGAAAAGGAATAAACTAAGTTTATTTAATTTTTTTTATCTTTTCATTAATTTGTCTATTTATATATATTTCTGAAATATATTTGGGATATTTTTTGCTCATAATGATGTGCACATTTTATTTTCTTGAAAACTAATATCAAAAGATGCTTTCATGTTGTATAAAAAATTCAAAAATTTCTTTACATTATTTATTTAAGTTAAAAGAAAAAAAGTGGGTCAAAAGAAATATATATATATATATAGCTGATAGCTCTATTAGAAGCTATAAAAAAGAATTAACCAAAATTTTATTTCTTCAAATGGTCCTTTTAAATAAATTAAGTTTCAATCAAAATAATAATGTAGCATTACTAACTTTCAATAATTATTTTTAAAAGGCAATGGGATAGAAATATACATAAAATTTATTTTTATCAACTAACCTTTGGAATGATCAAACTAAATTTTTTATTTGGGGCGTGGCAGAGGATGAGGAAGACCTTATCAAGACCAAGTTTTGCATGACTTAACTAATCATATGATAAACGTTGTTAAAGTATTCACTATACATCAATGATATAATAAGTCTAATTCACTGATTTTATATATAATTGGTTTGAACTTGGTCATATTTAATTAAGATTTAAAATTTTCCAAAAAATGTATGCATTGTTGGATTGATAGTTATGTAATTCAAGCTATTAGACTTCAGAAATATTTATTCAATTTTAATAATAACATTAATATGGCATAGTGAAATATTTTCTTATCAATATATAAAATAGAACATGAAAAACTACATTTTGCTGGATAAAATATCACATTAGCTCATTTGTTTCTATCCATGCCTTACAAAACATATACGCCATAGGTGCAAAGTATATACGCCATTAAATGCATGGTATCCAACAATCAAAAATAAAAACTCTTACAGATTTAACTAGCAAAGTTTTAAAGAAATAGTTTTCACACTTTTTTAACCAAAAAAAAAAGATAAAATAATATAGTACTTTTATTTTACACAATCATGTTTAAAAGTTTAAAATTGATCAAAATTTAACTTTTTCTATTTTTGGCTTAAATAAGAAGAGAGGGAAGTGAGAACATAATCATTACAATAAATTAAATACATGAGAAAGTTTTTTTTTAATTTTATTTTATATTATAACAAGTGGTTCTTTAAAAATCTAAGATTAGATAAGTAATATTAGTTTTATTTATTTATCTAAATTTAGAGGAAACCAATATATGTGTGGCATCCCTCTTAGAATAACCCCTA
Organism: Jacaranda copaia; assembly: GCA_014898725.1. Lineage (NCBI taxonomy): Eukaryota > Viridiplantae > Streptophyta > Magnoliopsida > Lamiales > Bignoniaceae > Jacaranda > Jacaranda copaia. Next base: position 114,528 of record JACGDI010005152.1, read on the forward strand.
AACTGAGTTGCCACCAATTTAGACTTAAACTATAGCATAAAAGATAACTAAAAGGGCCTAAAATGTCAACAAGTCTCGAGGACAGCAGCATGCTTCAACTTAAAAGAACACTACAAGGGTGCTATGTATACATGCCATAAGTTTCCCAAATAACATTCAACACATCAACAGTCTCAACCTTAACTACAATTAGGTGAGGTCGGTATGTATACAAGCAAAACACCTAATCTATTACAAACAGATCTCTCATGCCAAGCTATAAGCCTTTATCTTCACATAATCCTGTCTGGGAAGAAAATAAAGAATAACAAGAAGGGTGAGACCTTAGGACTTAGTGAGGAGGAAACACAATAAATAGAAAAATGGAGTTGTCAAATAAGTAGTAATTTAGCATATTATCAATAGGCAAGACATCACAATTAGAAATACAAATATGCTACGACATAAGCAATTTCAAGGCAATCAAATGGAAGCCTCTCTATCCTTATTGCTCCCTAAACAGAGTACAAACAAGATCAAACAACCCCAAGCATATGCAATCCAACAAACTCAAAGTCTAACATGTATATCAGATTCTCCTCATTCCTCCAATTCAAAATAGAGATCCAAGCATGATGGCTCGGCATATAATAGAAACTCAAGCATTCTTCTTGGTTCATAATGGAAACGCAAGCATTCCACTAGGTACATAATAGAGACTTAAGCATTTCGCTTGAATCGACACTCGGCCCAAATAGTTTCCCTTGTTTGTGCACATATCAATGTATTCAATAAACAAATTTTCCAACAAGGCTAAACAACGATATTCAGTACAATTCAATTATGCCAACAAGGACAAACAAACAATATACAAAATAAAATTAAATAGAAGAGCTAAATATGAATAGGTCAACAAGACCAAATATCAATGAAATAGATAGAGGAGCCAGCAATGCCATAGGTTATACTGGACAACATTAGATAGAATAATGAAAGTTTTGGGTTCTAGAATGAATACAATAGATTTCACAAATAATCACAAGGCATTCAACAATCGAGGATTTCAATAATCGAAGCACATTTATTTCTCAGGAAAAAAAAAAGATAAGTTGAACCCTCACAAGGTATATGGAACAAATAATAGATAAACAATCAAAGAATGCAGATGATCCAGGAATTCAAGCAATTAAGAGATTCAATCAATGAAGGATCATTCACTTCCCTGAAACAAAATTAAGCAAACCCTCACCTCAACAGCCACAAAAATGCTATCTTAGTCTATTGTTCTGTAGGATCTAGCTCCACCTAACCAAAATAACAAACTTATCAGTAAAACATTTATTTTGACCATATAACAATAATTAAATGGGTTACATTCTACTGTCGATTGTTATACAACTAATACGATATTTTAGGGTTCCATTTTGATATTATTGAGAGGTACCAAACTAATTATGTCATCAATACTTGAATATTTACGAGCATCATATTTCTCCAGTAATGGAATAAAACCAAATCCCTAAATTTTATAATTATCCTTGCAACATTACACAAAGTCAATTATACGATCCAACTATTATTAAAAAATCAATTTGTCACTTAGGGCTCAATTATATAAAATTAGGATTTTTTATCATCTAATTAGATTAATTAACCAAGATTATCATATAATATTATAAATCCAGGTCCACTAAGATTTTTATAAATATTCATACATGTCTCATTTCTTGATCCCATTTCATAATCTTCCATATCGCCTCGTATAATTACACAAAATTAGTAAGAACAAGAACAATACAAGATATTTAACCCCAATTCTAACTATTTACCCAAAATCTTCATGTTAGAACTCAATTACCAAGTACAATCACCACAACGAGACAAGAAAACTGTCTTAGAGCTACAGTTGTGTCCCTGTTATGTATCACTGCTGGAGTTGGTCATCACTACTACTATTAGACACCTCTTGGAGAGAGCAACCAAACGCCCAGGTCAATTTCTCCAGTTGTTGTTGAATTGCTCAACAATTGGAGCTCCAAAGTTTCAATGCCACCACCTCTACTGTCGCCGTTTCTTCCAAATTTCATTGCCGATGACGATCCAAATTAAAAAGTTGGGGGTACTTACATACTCCCCAAGTTGAACTCTACAAAACATATACCCTAGACCCAAGCCTCCACCATCGGTGACACCACACCTGCCACCTCTGCCACAGCCCAACCTTCAGGCCAAAATTCTAGTCATCTCATGGTTCCACAAAATTTTGGTATCATTATGTTCCTCATGCAAAGAGGAAAAGTTTGGTATGAAGTTTTCTCAGTTTCACCATTGCCAGAGAGCAAGAAGGGAGGTGTGCATGAGAGGGAAAATGAAGAAAAGGGGAAAAATGATATATATAAATGGTGGTTTTAGAAATTATAAATCGACCCATAGTATTTTGTTTTAGCTTCCAATTAAGTCCCTTAACTAATGAGTGCATGACATTGACCCAGTTGACCTAAAATAATTCCACCTTGGCCTACAACTTTCGAATGTTTTACAATTTAATCTTTCCCTATTTTCAAGTTGACCCCTACAACTTTCAAAACTTATAAAAATAATAAAAATAATAGTAACAATAACAATGGTATGAAATATTATCAATTATATATATTTAGAGGTGTTATAGACCTTTTCCCTAAAATGAATTTGGTCTTCAGATTCTTACCTAACACATGAAAAAGTTTGAGGTACTGTTGGTGCATAAGGTTTTCTTGTTCTCAAGTTACCTCTTCCACATTATGGTTACACCATAATACTTTTACTTGTGGAATCTTCCAATTCCTAAGCTCCCAAAATTTTTGATCCAAAATGCGAATCAATTGTTCCACGTATGTCAGATCACTTTCCGACAATATGCTATAATGAGAAATAATGTGACAGGGGTTAAGATGGTATTTCTAAAGTTGAGATACATGAAAATCGTCATGTATTCTTGTTGAGCCTGGGGGTAATGCTATCCAGTAGGCCACTAGTCAAATTCTTTCATAGACTTCATAAGGACTAATATACCTCAAACTGAGTTTTCGACATTTTCTAATCCTTCGGATTTCGTTTTTTAGAGATACCTCAAGAAATACTTGGTCACCAACTTCAAACTCCAAATCCTTCATTCTCTTGTTTATATAACATTTTTACCGATCCCAGGCTGCTTTCATTTTTTGTTTAATCATTTAAACTTTCTCAATAGTTCTTGAATCAGTTATGGCATCAAGGTTCCCATAGATTTATAGGCGCTGTGTTTATGTTCTTCGAGATCCCAGTGTAATGGAGATCTATATTTTCTACCATATAAGGCTTCATACGGAGCTATCTCGATAGTGGATTGGTAACTATTATTGCAAGAAAATTCTATTAGAGAAAGGTGTTAGTTTTAGCTCTCACTAAATCTAAGAGACAAGCCCGCAGCATATTCTCTAATATCCAGATGACCTTCTTTGACTATCTAACCATTTGAGGATGGCTATAAATTGAACTGCAACCTTATTCCCAAGTGTTCTTGTACACTTTTCCAAAGTCTTGTGGTGAACTTCAGGTCTCAGTCTGACACGATACTGATTAGGACTTCGTGCAATCTGACTACTTCCTTAATATATAACTCTGCCAATTTTTCAACCATGTACTATGTTCTGATTGACAGGAAATGTATAGACTTGGTCAATCGATCTATTATTACACAGATACTGTCATATCTTCCTCAAGCTATTAGTAGACTGGTTACAAAATCTATAATAACCTGCTCTTATTTCCAATCAGGGATTGAAAGTGGTTGTAGTAACCCTGATGGTCATTGATGTTCTATTTTCACTATCTATAGGTTAAACATTTGTGCACATAATCTATGACATCTCTTTTCATCCTATCCTGCTAGAATTATTTCAAATCCCAATACATGTCCTGAATGTATCATATATCTTATCTTGTATGCCTCATCCTCATCCAACAATCGCTCTTTCATTTCTTTAGGTACACATATTCTTTTACAAAACAAAAGAGTACCTTGGCTATCAGTGCTGAACTCAGACCCTTTGAACTCCCAACTGCTTATTTCTGTTTCCACATCCAACTATCATTAGCTTAAGCTCACCATATTTCATCATATAACTCAGGTTGTACCCTTACTCTTGCAATCCAAGCTCATTGTTTCATCCATGATACAACATCTACCCTTAGATTTTCTAAGGCTTCTATCCCTAGTAAGTGAGTTATTCTAGCCTTTTGGCTCAAAGTATTGACTACCAAATTTGCCTCTCCTAGATGATAGGCTATACAAAAGTCATAGTTTTCAAGAAATTGCATCTACCTATGTTGTCTCATGTTTAGTTCCTTCTACGAATGCAAATACTTGAGACTTTTGTGGTCCATATATACCTCAAATGTCGCCCCATAGAGATAATGTCTCTATTTTGTCAATGCAGAAATGACAATAACTAGCTCCAGATCATAGGTTGAGTAATTCTCCCTATAGAGTTTCAATTTTCTAGATGCATAGGCAATAACACGCTCTTCCTACATCAACAAGCATCCAAGCCCCTTATTAAAAGTGTTCGTATACATAATGAATCCTTCTCAAAATGCCACTATCTCAATCTAAAATTTGTACTTGCTAAGCTTTGCATATAATTTTTGTTCTCTTAGTGTTCTTAGAACCATGTGCAGGTGCTTGGCATGCTCTTCTCTGGATTTCGAGTACACCAGAATGTCATTAATGAATATGACCACAAATTGAACTAGATATGGTTAAATAATTTGGTGCATCAAATCCATAAATGCTGCTAGAGAATTAGGTAAACCAAATGGCATTACTAGGAAATCGAAATGGCCATATCAGGAATTGAATGTAGTCTTTGAAATATCTTCTTCCTTGATCTTCAACTGGTAATACCCTTGTCTCAAATCCAGCTTTGAGAAAATCCTTAATCCCTGCAGAAGGTAAAACAATATTTCCAAATATGGTAAGGGACAATTGTTCATGATAGTGATCTTATTCAATTCCCTATAGTTAATGCACATCCTTAGGGATCCATTTTTCTTCTTGACAAACAATATTGGAGCTCCCTAAGGAAAAGTGCAAGGCCTTATGAATTTTGTTTCTAATAATTCTAGGAGTTAATTCTTCAGCTCTTTGAGTTATGTTGATGGCATTCAATAAGGGCTCTTTGAGAAAGTTGTGGCTTTTGGAAATGTATGCATAACAAACTTAACTTCTCGATCCGGTGGTAACGAGTTTAGCTCTTCTAAAAATGTCTGAGCAATCTGCCATTATTTCCACTTCCTCAATTTTAGCTATGTCTCAAAGTTTTTTGATAAGGTATGCTAAATATCCTTGTACCCCTTCTCTCAGGATTTTCCTAACTTCAATTACAAATATGATAGGTATTAGGGAAGTCATATCCATAGATCAACAGGTTGGAATTTATACCTTATCCCCAAGAGTAATGCATTTAGCATAACAATTTATTTATGCTTGGTGCTGATACAACTAATCAATCTCTAGCATTAAATCATATTTTTAGATAGGAAAATCTATGAGATTAGTAGAATACTCTACATCTCCTATCATAACTGGACATGCCTGGTACATAGTATTGGTTATTAACCCTATCCCCAAGGGTGTTTGTACCTCTACTTGTATGTCATGATTTCAGGTTGCATATTTAACTTATGTGAGAAGAATTCAAATATGAAAGAATGCATTGCTCTAAGATCATATACAACATTGCCATAAATTACAAAAATAGAAGTCATACTTTTGACCACTTTGTTAAGGTTCAATGCATTATCTCTTGTCAAAGCATAGGCACGAGCTCGCACTTTCTATTTCCCACTAGCTCCTGCTACCCATTTTCCTTTCTCCATAGGTGTTAGGTTCTTTTTTTTAGGGGACAATCTCTCAAAAAGTGTTGGTCGCTACCACAACCCATACACTTACTTGCTTCTTCCAACATTCAGACTCTTTATAGCCAGATCCCCCACAAAATTCACATTATTTTGATACCACTCATTGGTCCAAATTTGCAGTCCTGCTAACCTGGAGTGCCCATTGGGTAGTACCTCCAATCTATAGCTTTGGTTATTTTCTCCTGGTATTACTTTATCCATTGAGGTGCATTATCCCCTTTCAATTTCTATCTTCAATCTTTTGGATCTCATATAGTTTCGATTCTAATTGTAGTACCTTGCTCACCGCCCAATTGAAATCCAATAAATCACAAATAGCCAAACCCCATCTAAGTTCTAACTATAATTCCTGTGCAAATCAGTGAGTTTGTTGGCCTTTATCTTTTAGTATATAAGAGGCATATTGAATTAATCAGCTAAAAGTAGCCTTATATTAGTTTACAGACTATGTCCCCTATATTAGATCCATGAATTCTCTTTCTCCTACCTGTTTAACTACCAAGGGTATGTATTTATCCACAAAATCCCTAATAAAATTCTCCCAAGTTTGGTGAGTTCCCTTGGTTGTCCACCAGCGATATATCATTTTCCATCAACTTCATGCGGGACCTCCTAGAAAAAATGTGGCATACCAAACTTTCTGCTCATCTAGATAATGCAAGGTTTCAAATATGTTTTCTAGATTGTCTACTCGTTCATCATCTTTTCTATTATTTGGTTCCCCAAAAAATTTTAGAGGTTGGAAGTGAAGAAATCACTCCAATGCTTGGTCTTCAATAATCTCATTAATAATTCCTACCCTACTACCTTATTGTTGACCATATTGTCCAGGTCTCTAACCCCCTCTAATATATGGGATATGCTGGTTGACCAATTGAAGGGGCTTGAGAGCCTTCTTTGCTTGGCAAGGGTTGTTGATAGGTAGGTGCTCCCCGCCTAGGAGCCTATTGAACAATAGCCTATCTACCAGGCGGTGTCCATTATTGACCTGCTCATGTTGGAGTAGGTATATCAAAACTCCTATGTGATGCCATTACAAGCCAAATATACCTTAGATAATCTTAAGCCTGCAATAATCGAGTGGCATAGTGATATCTAACATTACTATCAACTCTTTCAAATTTCTCAATTTGCAAAAAAGAAAAAAAGAAATGAAAAGTTTAACAAAGTTAAATAAAATCCATAGTGACAAAAATCTATTCGTTTAATGATCAACGATAAAATTTCATTAACAATTTTGATTTGGCATTAGCAGGGTTACATTAGTATATATACAAGGTCAAATTTTCAAAATTTGCAATGCCAGCTGTATGCCTAGTCATAAGCAAAATGATGAGGCTAATATAAGGGTGTCACCCATAAGCTTAGCTAACATAGCCGATATCACTCAACCTAATGGTTAAAATCTATTACTATATCTTATGTACATATTTACAGATACAACCACACACACAAAGGTCTTAGACTCTAATCTTCAACATTGATAATATCAGATTCCACATCTTCATCCTCATCTTCCCAAATAATCTCCACATCTATGTCCTCATTTTCTTCTTCAAACTCCTAGAACTTGTCCTCCATGTTGACCTCCAGCGGTGCACCAACCAGGGACCTCTATTGGTAATTCTATAGGGTTTTAGGTATCTCTTCAATCTGAACACCTTATCTATTCCTTGGCTCAGGGAAGGGGCAAACTTGGAAGGGCCCAACCTCTATAGCAATCCCAACACCAACCCTAATAATCTTATCTATGGCACTACCATAGTATGCCATCATCATCCTAACTTCATTCATAATCATATGGGTCGTGTCAACTATCTTCTGATGATCAGACTCCAGTGTTAAAAGTTTCTTCCATTTATACCCGCAATATATGGACTCCTTACACCTGTCTTTTAGCTATCCTCACACATTCACCTTCTTGCTCTCAATCTTCCATTGGTTTTTCTACTATGTAGCTCTTTGCCCCAAGTATCAATTTCAAGTAACATAATCCTACTTTTCTGTTCCTTAACGTCTCATGCATATCATAAAGTTACTCCTCATGTCAATGGCACAATTTTAGCGGACTTGCTTTCTCCTATTCTAAAACCTTAATTCTTTCCTATAAAGATTCCATGCTCTCTTCATTCATTAGTTCTTTCCCCTTTCCTATGCTAGTCTATCATCCTATAGTTTATAAATTTATATCATTAATACGATACTAATCAAATTTATCTTTAATTCCTTAATTCACGTAAAAACTTTCCAACACACACAAAATATCTAAAGTTTGATCTCAATCTAGAGTTCAATGCTCAATTTTCAGAAGTGAAGATTATAATTGGGTCAGTTGTCCCAGGTATCTTCTACCTCATAGTATTGAACATTATACCCAAAAGTTCATTTCCTAACTAGCCTTTTCTCCTGAAGATTAGTTACAAATCCCAATGATATCCATTTCCTAAGTGATCGACAAACCTAGGTTTTATTACCACCTTTGTGGCATCCCACTCAAGGTAACCCCTAAGCTAAGATGCCATCAATTTGGACTTAAACTGTAGCATTAAAGATAATCAAAAGAGCCTAAAATACTATAGCATAAAAGATAACCGAAAAGGACTAAAATGTCAACAAGTTTTAAGGAAAGCAACATGTTTCAACTTAAAAGAACACTACATGAGTGCTATATATACATGCCAAAGGTTTCCCAAATAACATTCAACACATCAACAGTCTCAACCTTAACTATGATTAGGTGAGATCGGTATATATACAAGCAAAACACCTAATCTATTACAAACAAATCTCTCGGGCTAAGCCATAAGGACTTAGTAAAAGAGAAACACAATAAACAAAAAAATGGATCTGTCGAAGAAATAGTAATTCAATAGATTATGAACTAGCAAGACATCACAATTAGAAATACAAATACGATAGGACATTAGAAATTTCAGGGCAATCAAACAGAAACCTCTCCATCCTTATTGCTCTTTGAACATAGTACAAACAAAATCAAACAACCCCAAGCATCATGTAATCCAACAAACTCAAAGTATAACATACATATCAGATTCTCCTTATTCCTCCCATTCAGAACAGAGATCCAAGCATGACCACTCGCACATAATACAAACTCTAGCATTCCGCTTGGTTTATAACAAAAATGCAAGCATTCCACTTAGTACATAACAAAGAGTCAAGCATTCTACATGAATTGACACTAAGCCCAAATAGATTCCTTTGTACATGCATATATCAATGCATTCAATAATAGATTTTTCAATAAGGCCAAACAATAATATTATGTATGATTAAATTATGCTGACAAGGCCAAACAAATGATATACGTAATGAAATTAGATAAAAGAGCTAAACATGAATAGGTCGGCAAGACCAAATATCAATGAAATAAATAGGGAAGCCGGCAAAGATATGGGTTATATTGGTTAATATTAGGTAGAACAATGAAAGTTCTAGGCACTAGAACAAATACAATCAATTTCACAAATAATCACAAGGATTTCAATAATCAAAGATTTCAACAATCAAAGCATATTCATTTCCCAGAAAGAAAGGTACGCTAAACCCTCATAGGGTATATAGAACAAATAATAGATAAACAATCGAAGAATTCAAGCAATTAAGAGATTTGATCAATCAAGGATCATTCACTTCCCAGAAATAAAATTAAGTTGACCCTCACCTCAATAGCCATAGAAATGCTATCTCAATCTATTGTTTTGCGGGATCCAGCTCTTTGTCACCTAACCAAAAAAATGGACTTATCGTTAAAGCACTTGTTTTGACCCTATAACAATAATTAAATGAGTAACATTCTACTGTCGGTTGTTATTAATTAATACGGTATTTAAAGGTTTGATTTTGATATTATCGGGTGGTAACATACTAATTATGTTGTTAATACTAAAATATTTACGAGGATCATATTTGCTCTAGTAAGGGAATAAAATCAGATCCCTAAATTTTAAAATCATCCTTGCAATGTTGCACAAAGTCGATTATATGGTCCAATTATTATTAATAAATCAATTTGTCGCTTAGGGCTCAATTATATAAAATTAGGATTTTTATCATCTAATTAACTTAATTAACGAAGATTATCATATAATATTATAGATCCGAGTCCGCTAGGCTTTTTCAAATGTCCATGGATGTCTCATTTCCTAATCCCATTTCATACTATTCCATATCACCTCATATCATTACATAAAATTAGTAAGAACAAAAGTAATACAAGAAATTTAACCTCGATTCTAATTATTTACCGAAAATCTTCTTGTCAGAACTCAATTACCACAAACTAACACCACACGTACGATCACCACGACAAGACAAGAAAACTATCTTAAAGTCGTCGTTGCACTGCCGCCGTGCATCACCACCGAAGTTGGTCACCACCACTACTATTAGACAACTCTTAGAGATAGCAACCAAATGCCCAAGCCAATTTCTCTAATTGCTACCGAATTTCTCATCAATTGGAGCTCCGAAGTCACAATGCCACCACTACTGCCTTCACTAATGGTCCAAACTAAAAACTTGGGGTACCTACACACTCCTCAAGCTAAACTCTACAAAATGCATACCTTAGATCCAAGCTTCCATTGTCAATGACACAGCATCTGCCACCTCCAGCACGGCCCAACTTTCATGCCAAAATTTCAACCATCCTACCGATTGGTTCCACAAAATTTTGGTATCATTGTTTTCCTCGTGCAAAGAGGAAAAGTTTGTTGTGAAGTTTGCTAGGTTTCACCATCGCCAAGGAAGGTCACCGAAGAGGGAGAAGGGAGGTGTGCATATAGGGGAAAATGAAGAGAAAGGGGAAAATTTATATAAATAAATGATATTTTTAGAAATTATATATCGACCCCCAGTATTTTGTTTTAGCTTTCAATTAAGTCCCTCAGCTGATAAGTGCATGACATTGACCTAGTTGACCTGAAATAATTCCACTTTGTCCCCTACAACTTTCAAATGTTTTATAATTAAATTTTTCTCTATTTTGTTTTGACCCCCAAAACTTTCAAAAATCATAAAAATAATAATAACAATAACAATGGTATGAAATTTTATCAATTATACATATTCGGGGGTGTTACATTATGAATCGCTCTAAATCATTTGAATCATATTTTTAGTTTTATTTCATAAAATAACAATTAAAATTTATTATTTAAAGAATAAAAAAGAACTTTTCAATTAACAAAAAATAAAAATAGAAATTAAATTAGAATTATGGAATAACAACTAGCACAAATTTAATTCATGAGAATGATAGAAAAAAAATTAAAAAATAAAAGCTTCTTCGAATATCACCCAAGAAATGAAAGAATTCAATAGTTGACTACTATCAATCATGATATTGTAAAAGATACATATAAATCATGCTTTTCAAATGTTAAGTTTTTTAAGATATATATTATTTTAGTCATTATTCAATTTACAAATTTTCATTGTTCTATTTTTCAATAAAGGGTTCTTAAAATGGTAATGAATCAATAAACTTCTATCGTAAATCAACTTCATGTTTACTTGAGTTAGTATTGGATATTGGGATATATATTTAAAACATCATAGTATAGGGCTATTTGGAAAAAGAGTTAATTCATAAAGAATTAAATTATCAATATTCATTGATTTATAGTTTCTAAGAGCGATGGTGTCTTATCAATCAAAATTTAGTAGTTTTTTAGTAAATATATGCTCTATGATTTTTCAACAAATATCATATAAGCAAACAAACAGTATCATATGCTAAAATTTTAAATTTTAGTCTCATTTTTTTTATTAGGTTTGAGAATTTATAATCATGTGTGTTTGAAGACTTATAGATTAAATAAGGTACTTAATCACATCCATTGTGATGCTGTAAGATTTCAAAGAGCTAGGCTCCCACATTTCATTATGGTAATAAAAAAAATTAGACTTGATTCAGTTTAAATGTCAGATGCATTGCATAAGTTATTTATTTCTCTATCAAAAGAGGTTATGAACTTTTGAAAAAATATTTGACTCTTGAGTTGCTAATTCTCTTTTACTTCATATGATAAAGAACTTACTTCTACAAAGGTAGAGTTATACTTTTCAGACACAAGGCATGGTATATCATGATCTTTCAGGGTTAATTTCCAAAGAAAAATAGGCATGGTAACTTTCAATTGTATTTTGCCAAAATAGAAAATGAACTTGCGAATAGAAGATACTAAAAAAATCAAATCTATCAGAAACAAGTATGAGAAAACTTATAAAATTTATGAAGATAAATTCCTATGTAAAAATCTTTAGAAGGTTGAATGATTACTTTCCAGTGAATGATATTCAGTGCCCTATCTTAAAAAACATGAAATTAGACAAACTTAATTTACAATTCTCCAAATAATTGTCATGTTGATTTTGGCCAAATGAAATAATCATAATATATCAGTGCAACAAGATATTATTATTCATGCATGTTGGGATCATAAACATAGAACATTTTATTATAAATGTTATGATTTCCTATAATATTTATTTCTTTTCCCAAGAGGTGATATAGGATAACACCTAAACATTAAAAAAAAAAAAAAAAGATGCCAAAACATCTTGTGTGTAATCCAAAAGAAGGAATCTATCTAGGTGACTTTTACAAGTAGTGCAACCATTGTTGGAGAATAATGAATAGGTTTATATATTATTTTAAAGCTTTTTCCATTGTTTATTACTCTTATATTGGGAAGAGATACTTGTTTTCATTTTGCTATTAACATATAAAGTTAACCAATGCAAATAATAATATATGAAGCACTTATACAATTAAAAATTTGAAGTTTTAAACTAATGTGAACATATATTTTTCTATTTTTAATTATCAAAATTTTGACATTTTTCATATTGAAAATTTCATATATGCAAATTATGATTTATTTATATAGAGATCAAGCTTCTGTATCGATCCTGTAGTAAAAATTCTATTGTTGGTTCTTTAACTCAATGACATAAAACTAGAAACTACAAAATTGATTACTATCACCATAACCTATCAAATTCAATATTTGAATTACAATAAAGATTGATGGAGATCACCCTAAAATGAGAGACAAAGGGTAATCAAATTTAAAAAAGAATTATTCTTCAATATCTTCTATTCGGGGTTCAAACAATATAGTTGGTGAAATACTACATTTTGGGACAAACAATTGTAGATATTGGAATGGGAGGAAGTAAAAAATGTAATAGGTTGCATACATGATGCAAATCCCATAGAAGAAGAAATAGATTGCCTTAGATTTTGGCTTTAAACTATATTAAAGGCCCAACACAACTTCAAATGGTAATTTATTTATTTATTTGTTTATTTGTTAAGCATTTGAATCGCATATAAATAGAAAGAGTTTATAGAACAAACAAACATAAAAAAAAAAAAAAAAGTCACGTGTATCGCACATGTTCACCTTTTTAGTATCTTAAAAATAAGTTAGGAATTCCTTACTTTTTTTATAAAAAAAATTATTAGCTCCTAACATCTTATTTTAGAAGTTTATATACTCTTTCTTAAAAAAATTTACCACACACTTTTTAACATCTTATAAGCTCTTAAACATCTTATAAAATAATTTGAGGAGCTTGTAAGCTCACCAAAGTATTCTCTAAGACTTTTTCTTAGAACTTCTTTTTATGAAAAAGTACAAATTATTAACTGCAACGATAATGACTTTACAAACTTATTTTCCCGTGCACTTCTCCATGTTGGATACCACTACTGAGAGTCAATGCTAATAGAAAGTCTTCTCTATTAATATGGCCTAGTTTGTTCATTTTCATTTTTCTTCAAGAAGGGGTCCATGAAACAGTTTGATCATTACTTGTATATGCTATTGTCATGATTTGAGTTTGAGAAAACTCCTTCGATGGCTCAAGGTCAATTTAACAAGGAGCAAACCTTTTTTTGAAAGCACAAATATGGTTAGGGTCATTGGAGTTGGCCAATGAAAATTCTTTGACACTCAAATTAGTGACCATTTCGAAATAAATAATTTGGAGGAAATATAAACAAATCAAAATAAATCATATTTGTAATTGGGTGAATGAAGATACATTTATAGAATAATGTCATTTGACAAATAATGTATTATTGAGGTGACTCAATGCATGGTGCATATGCCATTGAGATATGAATTTCAAGATTATTTGGGTCATTAAAATATATAGAATTGGATTGAACCCGCATAGTCACAAAGTCTTTTAGAATTCTATTTATTTATCTGGAACATCATGGGTATTTCATGTATACCATTCAAATATTTGGTTTGATATTATAGTTATCCGCATATATGTTAATAGATGCTCCTATATATTTATGTATATATACACATGCATATATATACATATCTATATATACAAAATTCACATCGCATGCCGTCTTGCCATAGCAACAGCCATGGCGCACTCTCTTTTTTTTCCCTCCTATTTTATTTTATTTTTATTAGATATTAATTTTATTCAATTTAATTTAATTATTTTCAAATTTATCTATTATTTTAATATTATTAAATATATAATGTTATTATTTAAATTGTTCTTCATATGCTTATTATTTAACATATACAATATTATTTTAGATTTTTCATTTTTTAATTAATAAATAATTTGATTAAATTATTTAGACATTTTAACTATTTTAACATTACTATATATGTAACTAAAGATTATTAAAGTTTTATTAGTATACATGAAGATATTATTGATTATTTTATACAATAAATTAATATAGATTCATATAAAATAGTATAAACTACTCCTAATTAAAACAAATGAATACCGGCCCACAAAATTCGAACCTAATACCTTTTTAATTATAAAATCTTAGAATCTTAATCTTACCACTTAAACAAGAGACAGATGATGATGACCTCCTTACCGCAATAGAGGGATAAATGAGAAAGCACAGCAAGCAAGATGTATCCATGAAACTGAATCATTTTGTATAATATTAAAAACATAAAATATCTATAAAAAATAAAAACCTTCCCAAGTTGTTCGAGGTCTTTTATTGATAAGCTCAAACTTTGTTCTTAAAAAGCTCTAGGTTGAGTTGACCCATCTTGTGGAACTTGTCAGCCTCAACTTGTTTACATCCCGAGAGGTGGTACAACTACTGACCACAGTCAACTAGAAAACCATGGAATGAAAATTGAAATCCCATGCCACTAAGAATGGACATGGAACATCGCAAAAATACCCACAATCATAGAACCTGACTCAAATTCTTGTACGTTACTATTACAATACCCACAATCATATGCATATAGTTTCCAAACCATTTATTCTACAACCATGGATACTTTCTAGGTATATACAACTGACTCTTTGAACTTATGCTATCTAATATAGTGCTAATGCTATTGTATCACAACCAGCAAAAATATTGAGCAGGGCCACGGCGTCACAAGAATTCGTTTCAAGCTCAACATTCCACAAAACCATCCCTCTGGTTCTGACATTCTTGCAATTAGCCTCCCAGTTCAATGGACACATGCTCTCCACTTGACTGTGGAACTGATATATTATCACTTGATGTTGAAACAGAGGCCACTGGATTTTCATTATCCTGCTCCATGAAAAACCTTCAGCTTTCAATGTTAGCTGCCTTTTCCGGATCCAGGCTTGGAAGCTGACGCTGCTGAAAATATTCAAGAATTTTTTGCTCTCACTTGGAAGAACAGCTGCTTGGATACTTTTCTTCCCGTTCCTTGATGGCGTTTCTGTGGCACTTCAAGTTTATGACATGAACTAAATTGGTGAGGCAAGCAGCCAGTATGTCTGAGATCATGACAGAAAATCTCTCAAACAGCTCCTCATCATCTCTACGGGCTAGCAGGATAGTTCGACTTATCCGGTACATTGAGTTAGCAGCTATAACTTTCACAGGCCAATTGAGAGGATTCTGCATCACAAAACCTGTTGAGAGGATTCTGTAAGTCCAACCTTATGATGCACCCCACCCCCGGACCCAATTGACATGAAGTCTCCGTTTTATCAAGCAAAAGACAATTGAATAAAAGAGTTTTCTCCATAAAGGCTATTTTAAGTGTTTGGTGTCATTTTTTATTATTGTACAGATGTCTATCATTTAGATGCATTGTCGATGGTGGATTATCCTATTTCACTTCAATTTTGCATAAAAAAAATTCTCTTCTAATAGAGCAGAAAGGGACTCAGTTTCGAATGTAATTGCAGTAAAGAGAAATCAAATATTATAGCTATCTTCATAGTTGTTTAATAAATGCATCCCTACTTAAAAACCATAAAGCTCAAATATCTTTCTCCTCCTTGCAGATCTTCCCCAAGGTAATGTCAAATATTGTTTGTCTTGAGGGATTTGATTTCTTCTTTTGTATTTGTTGGATGAAAACTCATAGCTTGAGCCTTTGAGGAAGAGTAATAATGATTAACTTCATAAATAGAAATATTTTTTGATTACTCGAATATACCTTTGATGAGACATTTGTTTTGAGTTCCAATGGTGTATACAAATTAATAAGTTGGGAGGGTGTTCTTTGTTATCTTTGAGAGTGGTTATACAAAGAATATTCTCATCTTGAGTTTGGGTGACAAAGTTAGTATATTATGTCAATAAATTTTTCTCTCAATTGAAGAATGAAAAATCTTAGGCGGCTTTTATTGAATCACATATTCGTTTTTATTCTATCAAGTATTATGTTTATGGTAAAAATTTGTTTGTGTAATTTGTGATTTTTTGATCAATCTTATACATTAATTGTCTTGTGCATAGCAAATAATAAAGGGTAAATCGTACTTTACTCCCTTCTACTCTGATTTGAGACTACTTTATTTTCTTTTACTTTTTATTGTTTCACTTTCCTCCCTTTACAAATGCTTCAATTAAGGAATGTTGTTAACTCTACGACTTCCAATTTTTAATGCCGTTAGAATTTGCATTTTTAATTATTAAAATACCCACAATTAAAAAACCTTATTTTACACATTCATGAATCAGTTTGACGCCTTTGATACAAACACTTTTTCCTTTCTATTATTCCCAAATTAAAGTCTTAGTCTAAACCCCAAATCTACTGCTAATTTAAAGCATCAAAGAGGAGAAGTTATTGAGGCTATTGAAGAAGCTTTTCTTTCATTTTTGTTTTATGTCAAGAATTAGTTCGCGAAATTGAAGGTATGTTGTATTTTTTCGGATGTATTTTGATAGTGGGTTCTTTAGTGTTTTCCTAATAGGTTTTAAAATGAAACTTTTCGGCAGTGAATTATTATTATCGTAGTTGTTTGTGGTGTTTCTTTAACTAAATTTGCTTGTAACATTCATAACTAGTTTTTCAATTGGTGGGTTAATTATTTTATTATTAGGCTTGATAAATTATGTGATAAGTATGTGGCACTCTCTGTATATTTACTCATTACAATTAGTTTAAATTTGAAAATATATACTTCTTTTTTATTTAATTTTTTTGATTGATTCTTCTAAATAGGTATTTTAACTGTTTCAAATAAATTATGTGATTAAAGTATATGTGGCCTTATGTGTCTTGCTTTGACACCACACAGCGAGTATATAATATATAAATCTGAGAGAGCATTTATGATCGTATGTTAATTACCCCTCTTTTGTTTTCTTTGATATTGCAGTTATGTATAGCATCAAATTGCATTATGAGGGCAGTTTTGATATGGGATACCCTATGCAGTACCTTGGAGAAAGTATAAAACAATTGGATCACGTAGACTTAAGTAAGATTAGTATGATTGAACTAAAGCAATGGATTGAACAATTGGGCTTTCCGAAAAATGTGAATGTATATTACTTGATTTTGAAGACAGAATTTGAGAGTGGTTTGAGAATGATATTGTCTTTTATAGATGTGGTGGCTGTGTTTAAGGAATATGAGGCTTATGATGTAATATGCCTTTACATTGAAAATGGCAACAATGGTGCAGTACTGGATGCAAACGATGGTGATACTATTGAAAGCATTGATGCTAGCGCATGGATTATCATTGAAAATATTGAGAATTAGCATGATGCTCAGGTTCATTTGAATAAGGGTTTAGAGATGCAAATTCATGTTGAGGACATTCCCACAGATAACAAATATGTACTAGGAAACAATGATAGTATGTTCGATTCTCTGTTTTACTCACTTAAGTGCAGAAAGTTGAGTGGTCAGGATGGATATGATAGTGTTGAAGGTGAACATGAGTTAGGGGATAATAAGGCTTGTCTGTATGATCAACTTGTTGGGGAAGGAGACGATGAAATGGACATATTAGAGCCTGAACATATGTATGCAAGTGATAGTAACATGAATGGCACTCCATTGAACTCTGATGAAGAAACACATGCTATGAATCCCATCTTTGATGAAGGTAAGGATATAGAAAACCCTAAACTAAGGTTGGGGATGATTTTAATGATGCTACTACTTTTGGGGCTGCATTAAGAGAACACTCAATCAAAAGAGGTTATGAGTTCAAATTCATAAAAAATGAAAGTGATAGAGTTACAGTTGTTTATGCTGATGATTACCTATTTAGAATTCATGCATATAAAATGCAGGGAACTGAAAACACTTCAAATTAAAAATTTGAGAGAGCATTCTATTCATCCTAGAAGATATAAGCTAAAGAGAGTTATGAGTACTTGATTAGCAAACAAGTACCTCATAAGCTCATAGATGATCCAGAATGGAAACCAAAGTGTTTTTTGTTTCACGAAACCAAATTTATAGAGCTAAGTCCAAAGCTCTTGAGGCAATTGAGGATGATCACAAGAAAGATTTCTACAAGGTCAGAGACTATTTTGGTATGGTTAGGAAGATGAATCCTTGTAGTGTAGCTGTTGTAACAGTTGAGAGACCTTGGTGACGTCATGCACCTTTATTCTAAAGGTTAGTTATACAATACTCAACACTGATTAAAGGATTTTTGGTTGGATTCAGGCCTTGATGCTTGTTACTAGAAATGATTGTACAGTGGTCAATTGATGCATGCTGTAGGCAGGGATGGGAACAACCAAATGTTTCCACTAGCCATGCAGTGGTAGAAGTGGAAAATAAGGACTCATGGACTTGGTTTTTGAGCTTTACTTTACGATATCATGGGTAGACTAGAAGAAATAGGTTGGATTTACATATCAGATAGGCAAAAAGTTAGAAATTGTTTTAATTTGTATTTCATATTATGTTACCACTTACCATTTATTTTTATTTATAACAAATTTACAGGGCTTGAGTGAGACTTTCAAGAGCATCATGCCTGAAGCTGAACACAGATTTTGCATGAGACACTTATATGCAAACTTTAAGAATTTGGACAAAGGAGAAGACCTGAAAAAATTATTGTGGAGTGCTACATCTGCTTATACTCTAGAGGAGTTCAAGAAACACATGGATGAACTTAAAGCACTAAACATTGGAGCTTATGGATGGTTGATGAAAGAGAATCCTTCTAGCTGGGCTAGATCACATTTTTCTACTAATGTAAAGTGTGACATGATAAGCAACAATATCCCTGAGTCATTTAATTAATACATTAAGAAGCAAGGGACAAACCTATTATCACTATGACGGAGATGATATGACAACAATTGGTGATTAGATTTCAGTAGAAAAAAAGAGTTTGTGTATAACATGAATAGTGGTAATTGTCCAAGAATAATGAGAAAACTTGAGCAAGCCAAGTTTGAGTCCACAAATTGTCAAGTGACATTGGCTGGGAATTGGATATTTGAAGTTTCCATAGAAATTAGATAATTCATTGTTGATCTAATTAAGAGAAGTCATTGTTCATGTAATAATTTGATTTGACTGGAATACCTTGTCTTCGTGCATGTGTAGCAATAATGCATGATAAGAGGAGAGTCAAGGAATTAGTGCATAGGTATTACTGAAAAAAACCATTTATGGAAAGTTATGAGTGTATGATCTATCCAATCCCAGACAGGCTGAGGTGGGATGAGTTCAACCTCCTAAGGTTAGAAAGACACCTGAAAGGCCTAAGAAAGCAAGAAAAAGAGCTCCCGATGAACCAAAGATTTGGAAGAAGGATGAAATGCAGCAATTGCGATGAACTTGGGCATAACAAGCTGTCATGCAAGAATCCTCGTAAGCTAAAAAAGAAGAAAGCCACTACATTAAATCTCACTACATCAGTATGCAATTTCTTTCTTCCCAAACTTAAATATTTTGGTTATGTTACAATACATCACTTCCCTTTTCAACTATGCGTTTTTGCAGGATGGTACAAATCTTCCTACTACTAGTGAGGGAGAAGGAGTCAGCAACACTAATAACAATGGAGGAACTGCTTTTACCAACAAAAGAGGGAGAGGTGGGAAAGAGATAGAGGAAAAAAAAATATGGGGCAGATGGACAGTCCTTCACTGAAGAAACTACAACAACAACAACAAATGCTAGAAAAGGAAGGGGAAAAGAGAACATTGTATGAGCGACCTCAAGTGAAAACATTGTAAGCTCAAGTGTCAGTAGTTTGATTGGACTAGAAAACGTTCATCCTCAGGTAATAAAAATTCAGTACTAAAATTTGTGATTGCAATTCCATATATTATTTGCTTGATGATTGTGTAACATAAAAGTTTTTATGTTTCAGGTAATAAAATGATCTACAAGGTTTGGAGATATACTTTTCAGTCAAAGCTCTATCCAAAAACAAACTTGAAGTTTCGAATTCATCTAAACTGATTTTTGAGTTGAAATATATATTAGTTTCATATTGAACTTAGTGAGGTTTCTTTTTTTTTTTTTTCCTTTAATTGAATTGGATCAATTAATAGTTATTTGGTGAATTGAACTGATTTGAGTGATTTTTTTGGGTAAATTGAATATAGAACTAGTCGTTTGGTAAATTAAATATAGATCTGATTGTTTGGTAAATTGAATATGCAATGATTGTTTGGGAGTGTACAATTTCTATAACTCCAAAAAAATGATTTCAGGGTGTTTTTCCACTTATCTAATTTATGTACAACCCTTGTCTAACTGGATACTTTTTATAATAATTTGACAAGTTTTGCGCTTGCAAGTCTTGCTTCTGCTCCACTTTGAAGCTTCTTGATGTATGTGGGTTTACATGATAACGTATGCTTGTGAGTTTAGAATATTATATATAACATTTTGGTTCTAATATATTGAATGGAAAAACCTAGGTCTAGGCCAAATGTGGTGACCAAGTTTTAAATTTACAGAAGCAGCTGAATTCTTCTTTCAGTTGGTATTTACTTTGGCAATACTCAGCGATAGAAATTATTCGTCATCCAAACGAATAATTCAAATGATAAATTTGGAACAACTACAAATTTGTCTTCAGAATCTAGATTTTCCATTTAAGTTCAAAGTTCTTTTCTTTTTTGTTTTTGTTTTGTTTGCCTGCAATTTACCCAACATCACCACAAGCGGCCAAACAAAGATGATTAAATCATTTCATTTGATTCATTGATAAGTCTGAAGAAATAGCAGTTAGAGCCATATCTTCTAGCTAATTAATCATTCACAACGAAATCAATATATGACAAAGTTAGCAATTAATCAAGATCGCGATTCTTGTAGATCCAATTGGAAACCAATAACACGTAAAAATCTTAAAAGTCTCCAATCCAATTAATATTACTGGTAACAATCACGCACAAACTGCGGGAAAGTAAAGCCATTAGGGGCAAAAAATACTCTCTTAGCATTTCTACATAAAAAAACACAGCTTTGTTACTGATAATTACTGCAAGAATACTTCTTTTATCACAGTGTTGACACAGAACGTATCAGGAAACTCAATACAGTAAAAAAGTAAAGAATGCTGCACCCATCATCAATTATATTCGATGAGAGCTTCAAAAAGCGGCTGAAGAAAGAAGGGTCCTAGAAAAGACCAGAAGTTATCAAGTTGGGTTGGATTTGAAAGAGATAGTTTGAGCATATACAGCTGTTATGGAAGTAAAGAGCTTTGTTTCTGATAATGACGGACGGAGAAAGATTCTGACAAGCTTTCACGTTCAAAGAAGAAGAAGAAGAAACAGATGAAAATAATAATGTTTTGAGGGCTGTGACAAGAGAAGGCTTCTGAAACAAAGAAACTTTGCCATTCATTATTAGAGTTGAGATGTAGTGCTTCTGTTTCCTTTCCGCCACTGGCAGCGTTCATTTCGAGGAAAGTGGACTTCACAGCAGAAGGAGAAGTAAGGCCGCACATTTGAGCTTTGTTTGTGTGTGTGTTAAATGAGGGGTAATTTCATCATTTCAACTGCGCAGTCAACGGAGTTTGAGAAACTTGACAGATTTATCTAGCATGTAGTACAATTCCTCCAGTAAATCATTTTTAAGAATAGGAGGGCGTAAAATGATACAACAAAAAATAAATGGGGGCAAAGTGGTACCAAATTAGAGTACAAAGGGGTAAAGTAAGACTTACCCAATAATAAATTCTTTTATTAGAAATCAACGTAAATGATAAATTTAGCTTTTCTCTTGGTGTGAATGTATGATTATAATGCAATTAAGGGAGAAAAGTTGTGGAAAGCCAAAAGGAAAAAAGCTGTGAGAAAATCTTTCTACAATTTGATCTTTCAACTATGAAAGCCTACTTATAGAATATGAATATTGTACAAATTATAGGTGTCAAATTAGGCTGGCAAGAATTATGTAGTTCTACGTTTACTAATTGGGTCATATTTTCCTTCCAGGAAATTTTCATTTTTGTCATTTTCCTAAAGACTTCTATGACTTTACTTGCAAATGGTTATTGACTACGAATTCCAAGGAAATTCCGTCCTCTTATTTGCTTTAAAATCTACATAGTCATGTGTGTATGGTTGAAGTTTCTTGTAAGTTCCCTTTCCAACTTTCTTTCCCAAGAGTTTTTCCTCAAAAAATCAATATCTAACACGTCTGACAGTCCAAAACATGCAGTTCATCTTGCGTTTCCTCAAAGACTAATTTAGACTTTAATGACCTCATTACAAAAAAAAAATATATTAATTACGATCAATTTGTACTTAAAATTAAAAATATATAGCCTTAATTTAGCTGCTAAATTGACCTAGCTAAATTTTAAGTAAATACAGGTAACCTCATTACGACTAATTTGCAGCTGATGATTATATATATTATTAACTTTTCTATTTGTATTGCATAGCTAGTCTATTTTATTTCCAATCAGTAAGGCTATGAATTTTTAGTTAATAATTATTTATAGAAGATTACATTTGCTATGAGAATTTATAGCTATCACTTGTAACAATAGCCATGAAAATAATTTCATAACAATTTTTCTCATACCAGATACTTAAACTTTTCGATAGTGCTATCATGGATACTTTAGTCAAAATAAAGAATTGGGTTAGAAAGTTCATCAAAGCTCATAATTTTTGTTAATCCAAATTATATTCATTTGGACTAGTTATTATGCCAAGATTTAGGTTAGCCAATGATAGAGTCTGATTATATTTGTATAAGCAATAGTTTTCTGATTGATGCTGCCAAGATGATGAATCGAGTAAAATCTGGTTGGAAGGGGAAAACGAAAAGACAAGCTATTGCATGAAGAAAAATAACTAATTTTAAAAAAAAGAGCCTTCCTCATAAGAAAAAATTAAAGAAATTTTATTGCTTAGGTTGTGTGTCATAAGCCACATATGTTCACTTATTAAGAGACCTTTCAAAAATTCTAATTCTCTAACTAATAGGAATATGATAAATTTATACTTATCTTGAAAATATGTAACTCGCTAAAAGATAATGTAAATTAAGTAATTAAAACCTAACTCCCTAAAAAATAATATAAGATTAAAATGTAATGTTTATTTAAAAAGAAAAAAAATATCTGAATGGTAAAAATTATTATCTAAATGATAGGCATCAAATATCTCCATGTGTGTAGAAAATCTTCAAGAAGATCACTCAAAGTACTTCAATCAAAATTCTCTTTAGCAATTGGCATGTTCTCAAGCAATTCCACCATATAGACATTCTCATTGATTTTTTTTTTTCAAAATATGATGATGTGCTTACTTTTCATTTTCTTTTTCTTTTTTGGGTGATGGTGTGCTTACTTCCTCAATTGCTACTTGTTGTAAGCACCAATGGTGAATCTATCTTTCCTCAAAAAAACTATAATTGACTCCATCTCCTTCTCCCAAAGTCAAGAAACATCTATGTTTATTGGCAGTTATTTCATACTTGATATTAGTTTATTGGAAAAATTTCAATTTTAGTCCTTCAACTATTGCTCATCTTGATTTTAGTCCATTTTGTTGAGAGTTAGCACATTTGGTCAATTACTCATTAATTTTTTACACATCTATTCCATTTTTTTGCCCACTTAGTCCTTTGGTGATGCAAAGATAGAGACAATCATGGTTGAAGTGGTCTCTTGGAAGACTTTCCACATATAGGATATATTTGATAGATAATAAGTCTTATCCTTTAGATTTTCTTCTTACATAAACATTACAATATTTATTATTTCAAATTCTACATTATAGAAGATTTAGAAGAGGAAGAAGAAGAAGAAATCAAGATGCTCAATATGGGATGAGGAACTTAGCAAGATCGGTTCTAGCGTTCTGCTAGAGATGCTGATTTTTGCCTAAAGGTAGATCTCTCATACTTTAATGGCAATGTAAATGTTGAAGACTTTATGGATTTGCTAGCAAAAATAGATAGATTTTTTTACTATTTGGAGATTCTTGAGGAGCATAGAGTCAAATTAGTAGCCTATAGGCTAAATGGAGTTACCTTAGGTTGGTAGGAGTGTTAATAAGATATAAGGAGGCACGAAGGTAAAGGACAAGTCCAAACGTGGTACCGAATGAAGCAATTATTGAAGGCTCACTTTTTACACCCAGATTATGAGTAGTACCTATTTTTACAATATCAACAATGCCATCAAGGAGGTAGATCCGTATATGAATACACTATAGAGTTCTTATTGCTTCTAAGCGAAACAACCTAATGAAGTCAGACAGTCAACAAATGGTGAGATACCTAAATAGTTTGAAGCCTATAATTCAAGATAACATTGGTGTGTAGATGTTGTTAAATATCTCTAAAGCACGAAACATGGCATTAAAGGCTAAGATGATGACATAAGACAAGAAGATATCATATTCTAGGAAGAATCAACTTCAGTCAGCACTAACAAGCACAAAACAAAGCTCGTTAACTTACAACTCATAGAAACAAATTTAGAAGTAGGCGTTTGACAAAGCAGTAAGTAAACAATTGGAAGTGACTAAGACTCTGACAAAAATGTAAAAGACCCCATATGCTAAGCCAATTCTTGGAAAGTACTACCGTTGTAATCAACCAGAACACCACTCTAATTGTAACACCCCAAGCCTTTAGATGAATTATTGTAGTTTATATTATAAGTATTATTAATTATACCTCTAGAAGTACTTGAATTTCATTAAAGCTAGGCTTCGATGTCAGGGGATTTAGAATAAAAAGTGTGTGGTTAGTCGTAAGCTTCTATCTTTTAAGGAAAAAGAACAGATATATACAATATTGGACGCTAGGAATATTGGAGTAATATTAGTTGATATTGATTCTTCACTTATATTTTTTAGTTGCTTTTCTCCTAGAATTTGAGCATACTATTTATTTGGGGTTTGATCAACATTTAAGAGATCTTAATTGAAAATAAATATGGGATATAAATTAATTTTTTTTTCGTACTTATTAAAAATCCTATTTTAGGTACTCATCTTGATTTTATTTTAAGGACATAGATTTTAGACTTTTAGGATTGCTTGATGATTGAAGATGTAGAATTTATTAAGTCAATTATTTAATGGGAACTTTATATATTGAGTTTTAATGTTAAAGATTGAACTAGCTACTATACCAATTTATAGTGAAGGAAATATTCTTTGGTCTGTATCTAATTAGTGACTTGAGATATATTAGTTAGCCCAAGTTATTTAATTCATTTTAAGTTGTATAGCCCATAACTAGTATAAGAATAAGCTCATATATGGTATTTGTGTTTTATAGGCTATCTGCAATAATAGCCCAAACTATTTAATTCATTTTAAGTTATGATTAAACCTAAGTTTTGTAGAAAATAAGCCCACAAATTATTATGATGTAATTAAGGGCTGAGGTCCATGATTATCAAGTTAAAGATGATGAAAAAATCAATTTTTATGAAATTTTCAGATTTATGGATAGATGCATAATTCTATAGGTCTCCCATCATTTTAGAACTCTATTTGGATAGTTTTTTACCCTCATAAAGTATTTAGCCATATTGGTTAACTTAGGTTGATTAGGGTCTGAAAACCATAATTTTGACTTAACATCCTATACCATTTAAAAAGTTAACACATGTACAAACAATTTTCTAAGCGATCAATAACTAAATTAATTTACTAAATTAACATTTTTTAATTAAACCAATAGAAAAATAATTTTAATTATGGGATGCCTTATCTATCCTTATTAAATTAATCTACAATTAAAATATTAAAAATAAAATTTACATATATCGATAAAATTAAAAAAATTGAGTAATATTTTTTTGAATTAAGCAAAGAAACCCTTATGAGATATTAAAAATAGCTCCAAATTTAATTCCCACGCGACAACCCAATTAATCTCAATATACTGCCACCCACCGCCGGCCACATCTCCATCAACGTCATGAACCAGAAGCCCCCTTAATGGCCTCCGGGCATACAAAATTTGTGTAATTATGACCCATCACTTTACCTATATGTAGGGCATATGATGGGTGCCATATAAAATCAGGTGGTGTTCGATGATTTCTTTTCAATTCAAAGTAACTCGATATCATACGATTCCTAATTTCCTACGTTAGTGGCTGCTTTTCTTTTCCACAAATGTTTACTGAAAATAGTAGTTGGCGGTGCAGTGATAGTATTTGAAGATTAGGGTTCTTTCTTGAGGATTGAATTTGGGGTGGTTCATTGTATATTCATGAGGTTTTTTAATTTGTCTAATTCAAAATTATTAAACTCAAATCTTTTATATTTTGTTGATATATGTAAATTTTGTTTTTGATTTTTTAATTGTTTATTAATTTAATAAGGACATGTAAAGCATTTCATAATTAAAATTATTTAATATTAATTTGATTAGAAAAGGTTAATGTAGAAAATTAATTTTGTTATTAATGGTTTAGAAAAGTTATTTGTACATATGTCAATTTTATAAAGGATATAGAATGTTAAGTTAAAATTATGGTTAACAGACCCTAACCAACCTATGGTTAGCTAAAACCATATAATTATAAGTGATATGAAATCATAAAACCTCCTTTTCGAACCACTGTATTTTCATGTGAAAATTCATCATAAATATTTCCTATTATTTAATTATTAAACTATGGTAATAATTAGTTGAAATCTAGAAAATCCAAAAAAATTAAATCATGAAAAGTTAGGATTTCAAATATTTAATCATGAACTTGGGAATTGCACCAATTATTCAATTCTGATAAGTTAAAATCAAGGGATTTCAATAACTACCTAATCCTTATGAGGTTAGGATTTTAGAACTATCTTCACAGCTTTGAGCTGCCATTATCTGGGATTGAGATCTAATCAAATCTAATGAATTAGAATTAGAGTGATCTTCTTATCTCAATAAGATATGAATTCTAGTTTATCTAGAATATTTAGTCTAATAATATAAATACATGTATAATAGGAAATAGAGAAGCCAATACACAGAGGTGAGAAAAATATCAACTTTTCTATTATTCTTTAAAAGATTCATAGGAAACTTATTCTTGGGTACTGACATACTATTGTTTATGTCGTAGAATTAGTGGAGAACGTTTAAGTGGAAGATCAAATATGAGGGAAACTTTGGGTTTTAAGATTTTTGGTGTAAATAAATTTCTTTCTTCCTTCTATTGAAAATATTCTCTTTGCATAAATGATCTCTGCATGAAATTGTAAGTAAATTTCTATTCTTTTACTATTAAAAATACGTATTCTACATATGAATGATTTCAGAATAAAAAATAGGTAATTGTTGCATATTGAAGTTTTAATCTAATGGTTTACTTGTCGTAGAATTTTCCACCTCCAATTATTTAATTATTCATGAAACTTTTTCACATGCATAAAACGTATTTTTAGGATTCAAGCATGTAAAAAACTAAAGTTTTCTAAGTCATGTATAAAACATAATATTCTTTGTTGAAATAAATAATAAAAAGGATCTATACTCGAAATAATTGAGAAACCATCGATAGGAACGAGTTTCGAAATTGTGCTATGGAATTATAGTAGCAAAAGATCTCTAAAGCCACGCTTTAAGGCTTTATAGTTAAGACCTTTGATGCCACTCTTAACGGCATTGTAGTTATGACCTTTGAAGCCACTTAACAGTATTGTAATTAAGATCTTGGCCAAGATAATCGATTAGAATCCCAAGAGTTCATGAGCATGGCTAACTAATTAATTGAAACTTTTTTATAAGCTATGTAACTTTTGATCTAAATTATTCTGAAAGTATATCCTAAGATTCTAATAAGATAATTCTTGATTTTTACATCTAATTGTCCAAGAAGAAAGGGTGTCAACATCATATAGGATGGTGAATTTGAAGAAGAGGTTGAAGATAGAGACAAAGTGGTATGCAGGCCCAATGCTAATGGTGATCGAGAAGATTAAAAGGGTGGTTAAACTTTTGCAGTTCAAAAAATGATGTTGGCACCAAAAAAGGAGACAAGACTCAACACCACCAACTTTTTCGATCAAGATACACCATTAATGGAAACAAACATTTGCAACTTAATTATTAGCAGTGGCAGTTAGGAAAACAATATTAGGAAGAGTACTATTGAGAAGCTACAGTTGGCAATGGAGAAGCATCCTCCTTATAGCATTGGGTGGATCAAGGTTGTGGAAAACATTCAAGTGATAGAATGCTACAAAGTTCTTTTCTCAGTTGGAAAGAATAAAGATAAAGTGTATTGCAATGTGGTAGACATGGAAACTTGTCACTTACTATTTGGTAGACCTTGACAATTTGATAAGAATGCACATCATATTAGATGGGAAAACATATACAAATTAGAGACAAATGAAGTGAAGGTGACCTTGTAGCCGTTGAATAAGACATCTAAAGACAAAGCTTTCTAAAGTGGAAGGTAAATCTTTCCTAACACTAACTCATTTAGAGAAGGAGTACGAGGCTGCCTATAAAGAAACTTAACTAGTTCATTACTTAGTAGTGAAGATAGTCTTGACTGCTATGAAGGATCTATTAGAGAAACAACTTCCTGAAGGCATACGCTTGTTACTTGAAGAGTTCAAAGATATTATATTTGAGGAACTACCACAAATGCGCGACATTCAAACTATATCATCTCATTCCTGGGGCTAACTTGCCAAGCCTACCACACTATCGGATGAATCCAAAGGAGAATGAGATTTTGAGGGAAAAAGTTGAAGAGTTGTTGCAAAAAAGACATATCTAGAAAAGCATGAATCCTTGTATAGTTCCAGTTTTGTTGACACCAATGAAAGATAGAAGTTGTCAAATGTGTATAGATAGTAGAGTCATCAACAAGATCATAGTAGGATACAAGTCTTGCATTCCTTGATTGCATAATATGCTTGATCAATTGGATAGATCAACTATCTTTTCAAAGATTAATCTTCGTAGTGGATGCCATCAAATCAAAATCCGACCTAGAGATGAATGGAAGACTGCATTCAAGATGTAGGATGGACTACATGAATGGTTAATGATACCTTTTGGCTTAATTAATGCTCCTAGTACTGTAATGCAATTGATGAATCAAATATTGCGCCCATTTATTAGAAAGTATGTTGTAGTATACTTGGATGACAGTTGTTCTCAGGAAGAACATTTACTACACCTTCGAGAAGAGTTGATTGTAGTACAACAGAATAAGCTCTACATAAACCTCAACAAGTGCAGCTCTATGACATTTGAATTGCTATTCTTAGGTTTTATTGCTGTCACACCCCAAATTCGAAACATAATATGATAGTGCCCCTAAGTCCAAAGACTCAAAGACACTAGACCTCATATTCAATAAAGCATTCTAAATTCCAAAAAAATTATTTAAACAATCCCAAAAATAAATCACCACAATAAAATATAATTCAAATACTTTTCTTAACAATCAAACTTGAATACCCAAGACTTCAAAGAAAATTTCCTTATCAATCTAACTGGAAAATTTAAATATCAAATACATCTATTCTAAAAACACTAATCTCTTGTCACCATTTCCAAAAATTGCTTTTCATTCTCATCCTGAACTAAGTTATCTGCAAAATGGTAAATCGATATCTTACGAGCGACATTTCACCCAGTAAATAAGTCTCCTTCTCCTCTTATTGGATTTGAGCATGTATAAATATCAAATACAAGAAAAGAAATCATTGAAGATAAGAATATTCGCTTTCATTTTTTAAAATAACAATTCAATGCAAAAACCAGGAATCATCTTATCAGAAAAATTTCAAGACCTACTTTTGGAGTAATTTAGAATAAATGTTACAAAACCTATCAGAAACTTTCAATTCATTAATTAGCCATGCTCATGAACTCTTAGATTTTAATCAGTTATCTTGGCCAAGATCTTAACTACAATGTCGCTAAATGACCTCAAAATTCTTAACTACAATGTTGTTAAGTGGCTTCAAAAATCTTAACTACAACGCAGTTAAATGGCTTCAGAAATCTTAACTACAACATCATTAAGTGGCTTCAGAAATCTTTACTACAGTAACCCCAAAGCATAGTTACTGAACTCGTTTCTACTGATAGTTTCTCGATTATTCAGAGCATAAATCCTTTTTGTTATTCTTATTTCAATAGAGAATACCACTTTTTGTGCAAGATTCAAAAAAATTTTGTTTTACAAGCTCAAATCCTAAAAATAAGTTTTATGCATATGAAGAAAACTTTTATGAACTATTAAATAATTGCAAACAAAATAATTCTTCAACAAATAAATCATTAGAATTAAGAATTCAATACTCAAAATTAACTATTTTGATGCAAAAATCATTTATGCAGAAAAGATATTTTAAATAAAAAGAGAATAAATATTTACTTACTATTTCATGCAAAAAATGTTTATGCAAAAGAGAATATTTTCAATAGCAAGAAGAAAGAAATTTACTTACTCCAAAATCTTAAAACCCAAAGTTCCCCTTAGATTTGATCTACCACTTAAGTGTTCCTCACTTAATTCTATGACATAAAAATAGAATGTTAGTACTATGGAATAAGAATTCCTACGAATTTTTAAAGAACAAATAAAAAATTGTATTTTCTTACCTCTTCGTATGACTTCTTTATTTCCTACTATATGGGTATTTATACTACTAGGCTAGGCATTCTAGATAAACTAGAATTCATATCTTATTGAGATAGAAAGTTCATTTTAGTCCTAACTCCTCATATTTGATCAGATCTTAATCTTAGATAATGATAACTCAAAGCTATATAGATAATTCTAAAACCCTAACTTTATCAGGATTAGGTAGTTAAATCCTAAAATCTTAACTTATTAGGATTGGATAATTACTAAAATTCTCAAGTTCATGACTAAATATTTGAAATCCTAACTTTTTAATGACCTAATAATTCTAGATTTTTGCTGACTATTACCATAGTTTAGTAATTAAGTAATAGGGAATGTCTATGATGAATTTTTGCATGAAAATAGAGCGGTCCAAAAAAAGAGGTTCTAAGATTTCATATCACCTATTTTTATATATTTTGGCAAATCAATATGATTAGATACCTTATGGGGGTTAAAAACTATCCAAATAAAATTTTTAAATGGTGGGAAGACCTATAGAAGTATCCATCTATCCATAAATCCAAAATTTTCACAAAAATAAATTTTTGTCATCTTTAACTTAATAATCATGGACTTAAACCCATAATTACTTTATAATAATTTGTTGGCTTATTTTATACACTACTTATGGGCTTAATCATAACTTAAAATAAACTAAATAGATTAGGCCTAATATGTCTAACAAAAGATGGACCAAAGATCAATAATTCTTTCATTATAAAAAATATAATCAGGGCTTATATCATATTGCTAATTCCCAAAAAGAAACCCAATGTTCTAAACATAATTTGTCTACCTCTGATGTTTGTTCACATATGATTCATATAATTATGGCCCAAGTCAAATAACCTTGAATGAAACACTAATTTTTAGCTCCGAAATTGATATCCATAGAGTAGCTAACTTAATCATTAAATGAAGTTTCCATAAAATAATTGGCTTGATAAATTATGTATCTTTAATAACAACCACGCAATCTTTGCAAAATTATTAATAGTGGAAGAGCACCCAAAAATATCAGTGAAAAAGAATCAAGATCAACTAATATTATTTCATTATTCCTACCATCAAATATCATATCCTTATTATAATAATTCCTATAAAGACTTGGGGTGTTACAATTGTTAGTGCTGATGGTATTCATGTTGATAAGGATAAGGTGTGAGCTATTTGAGAGTGGCTGGTACCCAAAATAGTAAGCAAAGTGCAGAGTTTCCATGGGTTGGCAACTTGCTACTGATGATTTATTCACCACTTTAGTAAGATCATGGCTTCCATTACCAATCTCCTAAAGCAAGACAAATTTCAGTGGAATGAAGATACAACGAGAAGTTTCAATATGATCAAGGAGAAACTCACTAATGCTCTAGTCCTTACCTTTCATGCCCAGTTTTGACAAAATCTTTGGATTGGAGTGCGATGCTAGTAGATTAGGTGTTGGAGCTATTCTTTCATAGGAAAAGCCACTAGTAGCTTTCTTTAAAGAAAAACTAGTGAAGCACAACAAATGTGGTCTACTCATGATAAAGTGTTTTGTGTAGTTATACGAGCTTTAAAGCATTGGGAGTATTATATCATTGGAAAAGAGCCCCATTCTTTATGTTAATCATCAAGCTTGAAGTACCTTGGAGGCCAAAGAAGAATTAGTTGGGACATGCTTGCTAGATGGATCATTTTTTTGGAGAAATTTCCATATCAACTTTAGCATAAGTCTGGGATGGAGAACAAAGTAACAGATGCTTTGAGCCAACAAGTAGAATTATTAACAACCTTTAGCTATGAGATCATTGGCTTTGAGTGTTTAAAAGATAATTTTGAAGGTGATGAAGATTTTGAAGATATTTGGGAGAAGTGTCAACATAAGCAACCCACTAAAGATTTCCATATTTTTGAAGGTTTTCATATAAAAGGTAATAGACTCTATCTTGTATGCATTTCCTTGCATGAGAAAGTTATTAGAGATTTGCATAGAAGAGGACTAGTAGAACATCTTAGAAGAGATAAGACTATCATTGCAGTTGAAGAAAGATACTATTGGCCACAATTGAAGTGAGAAAGTGGAAGATTAGTACAACGTTGTTACACATGCTAGACTACAAAAGGCCAGACTCAAAATACTGGTCTTTACACTCCTTTGCTGATCCCTGAGCATATTTTAGAAGATTTGTCTGCGGACTTTGTTCTTAGATTGCCATGAGCTCAGCAAGGTATGGATTCCGTTTGTGTTGTGGGGATCATTTTCAAAGATGGCCCATTTCATCTCTTTCAAGAAGAATCATAATCGTCCGAAAGTAATTTTTTCATAATCAAAATATTGAAAATCATTAAAGGGTTGACATATTTTTTATCAATATATAAAATAGAACATGAATAAACTCATTTCACTGGATAAAATATCAAATTAGCTCATATATCTCTATCCCTACCTTACAAAATATATATCCCATTGGAGCAAAGTATATACTCCACTAAGTACATAGTATGCAATAGTCAAAATTCAAAACTCCTAAAGATTTAACTAGCAAAGTTTAAAAAAAATATATTTTTCACACTTTTGTTAAAAAAAAAATGTTCAAATAATATAATTTTTTATTTTACACTATCATATTTAAAAGTTTGAAATTTACCAAAATTTAACTTACTCTAATTTTGGCTTAACTAAGAAGAGATGGAAGTGAGAACATAATCATTATAAACAAATTGAACACTTGAGAAAGTTTATTTTTTAATTTTATATTAAAAACAAGTGGTCCATTAAAAATCTGAGATTAGATAAGTAATATAAGTTTTATTTATTTGTCTAAATTTAGAGGAAATTAATTTTTGAATCGCTCTGAATCATTTGGATCATGTTTTTAGTTTTATTTCATAAAATAACATTTGAAATTTATTATTTAAAGAATCAAAAAGAAATTTTCAATTAAAATAAAATAAAAATAGAAATTAAACAAGAATTATGGAATAACAACTAGCACAAACTTAATTCATGAGAATGATAGTGAATAAAATAAAAAATAAAATCTTCTTCAAATATCACCCAAAAAATGAAAGAATTCAATAGTCAGCTATTATCAATCATTATATTGTAAAAGATACATATAAATCATGGTTTTAAATATTAAGTTTTTTAAGATATATATTATTATAGTCATTATTCAATTTATAAATTTTCACTGTTCCATTTTTTGGTGAAGGGTTCTTAAATAGTAATGAATTGATAAACTTCTATCTTGAATCAACTTCATGTTTTGCCGATTTAGTATTGAATATTGGAATATATATTTAAAACATCATAGTATAGGGTTATTTAGAAAAATTTCACCTATATTTGTAGACACATGAACATAATTTCTAATAATATCATTATAACATATTTATTTTGACAATAAAGATGAGGTAACATGAAAAGAAAACAATAGCACTAAGTACTATAGAAAGAGAGGTAAATATGGATAAAATTAGAGAGTATAAAAAAATGAGAAAGTCAATTAAATCATAAAAGGAGAAAAAACATAAAAATTAATAAATCGGCACCTCTCTTCCAACGTCTCTTTGAATGAAAAAGAGTTAATTCATAAAGAATTCAATTGTCAATATTCACCGATTTATAGCTTCTAAGAGCGATGGTTTCTTATCAATCAAAATGTTAGTAATTTTTCAGTAAATATGTGCTCTATGATATTTCAATAAATATCATATATGCAAACAAATATTGTCATACACAAAAATTTTAAATTTTAATCTCATTTTTTGATTAGGTTTGAGAATTGATAATCCTATGTGCTCGAAGGCTTATGGATTAAATAAGGTACTTAATTACATCCATTGTGATGCTAAAAGATTTAGAAGAGCTATGCTCACACATTTCATTGTGGCAATAGGAAAAATTAGACTTGCTTTGGTTTAAATGTCAAATGAATTGCGTAAGTTGTTTGTTTCTCTATCAAAAGAGGTTATGACCTTTTGATAAAATATTTGAGTCTTGAACTGCTAATTCTCTTTTACTTCATTTGATGTGAAATTACATAAAGAATACACTTACATCTACAACAATAGAGTTATACTTTTTGAGCACAAGGCAAAGTATATCATAATCTTTCTGGATTAATTTCCAAACAAAAATAGGTGTGGTAACTTTTAGTTGTATTTTTCCAAAATAGAAAATGAGCTTGAGAATAGAAGATACTAAAAGAATCAAATCTATCAGAAACAGTTATGAGAAAATTTATGGAGATAAATCAATATGCACAAATCTTTAGAAGGTTTAATCATTACTTTTCAGTGAATGATATTCAGCTCCATATTTTAAAAAATATGAAATTAGACTAATTTAATTTATAATTCTCCAAATGCTTATCAAGTTGATTTTGGCAAAGGAATTAATCATGATATGTTAGTGAAATATGATATTATTATCCATGCACGTTGAGATCATAAACATAGAAGAATATATTATTATAAATGTTATGACTTATTGTAATGTCTATTCTTTTCCCAAGAAGTGCTATAGGATAATACCTAAACATTCAAAAAAAAAAAAGAGGTTCCAAAACATCCAAAAGAAGGAATCTTTCTAGGTAACTTTTAGGATAAATTGTATTTTTAGTCCCATAAGTTAGGCCTATCTGAATTTTGGTTCCATTCTTTATCAATTTTGCACGTTGTATCCAATAAGTGTATTATTTTTTCAATTTGAGGACTCAAAAGGGCTTCCGTCCAAAAATTAACAAAGTAGCTCATGTGCCACTTATGTGGCTGTTAAGTTGAGTAGCTCATTTGAATATTTGGTCATAATGAGAGCCTCGATAGATTTTTGTAGATGAGGAAAAAAATGGTGGGAAGTAAAAGTGCCATTTGTTTTTGAGACACACCACCTCTGTTGAAAACATCATGAACATATGTAAATTTAGATAGAAAATTTCATGATTGTGCTGCCATTAACAATAGTTGTGGTTTCTTTGCTTGGGAAAACCTTTAAATGTGTGAAAGAAGAAGACAAGTAATACTTGTGTTGCTTAGGATGTTGAATGTAATGAAAAAAAGTTTCTAAAACTTCATAAAAAGCAAACTATGTTGCTATATCTGTTGGTGGTTTTTTGGTTGATGTTACTTCACTGTATTGAGACTCAAATCCCAAAAGACCTAAACTTATGGGATCGAAAAAGCACCAATTTAACGGCGACATGAGTGGCATGTGATTGGCTCCGTTAACTATTGGACAAAAGTCTCTTTGGTCCTCAAATTGATAAAAAAGATACTTATTGGATGTAATGTGTGAAAATCATAAAGAATGGGACCAAAATCCAAATAGGTCTAACTTATAGGACCAAAATGCAATTTACCTTGACTTTTAGAAGTAGTGCAACCATTGTTGGAGAATAACAAATAGGTTTATCTATTATTTTAAAGCTTTTTCCATTATTTATTACTCTTATATTGGGAAGAGATACTTGTTTTCTTTTTTCTATTGATGCATAAAGTTAACCAATGAAAATAATAATCCATGAAGCACTTATAAGAATTTGAAGTTTCAAACTAATGTGAACATATATTTGTCTATAGTAAAAATTCTATTGTTGGTTTTTTAACTTAATGACATAAAATTGGAAACTACAAAATTGATTACTATTGCCATAACCTACCAAATTCGATATTTAAATTACAATAAAAATGATGGATATCCCCCTAAAATGAGAGACAAGGAGTAGTCAAATTAAAAAAAAAGAATTGTGCCTCAACATCTTTTATTAGGGGTCCAAACAATATAGTTGGTGAAATACTATGTTTTGGGACAAACAATTGTAGATATTGGAATGGGAGGAAGCAAAAAATATAATAGGTTGCGTACATGATGCAAATCCCATGGAAGAAGAAATAGGTTACCTTAGATTGGATTTAAACTATGTTAAAGGCTCAACATATTTTACAACTTCAAATGATAATTTATTTTTTTGTTTTCTTATTTGTCTATTTGGTAAGGAGTTGAATTAGATATACATAGAAAACAGTTAATAGAACAAACAAACAGAAAAGAAAAAAAAATAACAAGTCACACGCATCACATGTGTTCACCTTTCAAGTATCCTAAAAATAAGCTAGGAATTCTATACTTTTTAAAGAAAAATCTGTAAGCCCCTAACATTTTATTTTAAAAGTTTATAAACTCTTTTTAAAAAATTTACCAAATACCTTTTAATATCTTATAACGTCTCAAACATCTTATAAGATGTTTTGGAGAGCTTATAAACTCACCAAACAACCTATAAACCTTTTTCTTTGAACTTCTCTTTGTGGAAAAATGCAAATTATTAAATACCACGATAATGACTTTGGAAACTTATTTTCCCATACGCTTGTCTATGCTAGATACGACTATTGAGAGTCAATGCTAATAGAAAGTCTTCTCTACTATTATGGCCTACTTTGTTCATTCTTACTTTTCTTTGGGAAGCGGTTCATGAAGTAGTTTGATCATTACTTGTATATCCTATTGTCATGATTTGAGTTGGGGAAAACTCCTTCCATGGCTCAAGGTTGAATTGAAAAGATCTAAATCTATTTTTGAAGACACAAATAAGGTTAGGATCATTCGAGGCGGCCAATGAAAATCCTCCGAAACTCAAGTTTGTGACCATTTCGAGATAAATAATTTGGAGGGAATATAAATTAATCAAAGTAATTCATAATTGTAATTAGGTAAATGAAGATATATTTATAGAATAACATCATTTGACAAATAATGTATTGTTGAGGTGACTCAATGTATGTTGCCTATGCCATTAAGATATGACTTTTCAAGATTAGTTGGGTCATTAGAACATATAGAATTGGATTGGACTCACACAGTCACAAAGTCTTTGAGAATTGTATTTATTTATCCAGAACATCATGAGTATTTCATGTAGATCATTCAAATTTTTTGTTTTGTTTTTGAATATTATACATATTTCTTTTTTTGGTACAAAAACTTCTAGGTAAGTTCCACGCCCGCCACCACCAAGGCCACAACATGACCCCAGGTCCTATGGACACTTATAGGAATACTTACATGTGGCCCACCAATGTTTGTAGAGGGAGTCAAATATGCAACCTTTGTGAGACTCGTGCCTGCTCCTTACCAACTATGTCAACACCCATTGACATACATATATCTATTATTTAGATATATTGTTGATAGTAAATTATCATGAAATTGTCCTACCACACTTTGGATTTGTGTTGAATAAAAATTCTTTTTTGATGGAGCTCCACGTGATCTATCCAAATAGAACTAGCAATAAATGAGAAGTTTGATATTATAGTTATCCGCATATGTGTTAATAGGTGCCCTTATATAATTCAAATCGTACTCTACTAAAAAAACAATTAAGCACATTGTCCTATCTCCAAGAGACATGATTTTGTATGTTTTCTTTTTTTCTTTTTTTGTATAATAGAATTAAGATTTTTAGTTTTAAGAAGAGTTGTAATATGTAATTTACTCATATAAATAGAAGTGCTTTTAATTTGATTTCTCAAACATACCTTTGAGACACTTGTTTTAAGTCATCAGAGAAGTATTAAAGAGGAGCTGGGAGAATGTTCTTTGATAACTCTGACATTAGTTATACAAAGAATCTTTTTTTCTTGAGTTTAGATATCAAATTCAAGATGTATCTTACACGTGTTAATTTTTATCTTGGTAGAAAAATGAAAAGACGCTGTTTTACTGAACCACGATTTTGGTTTCATTTTGTCAGCTATTACTTAATATTGTTATCAAATTTACTTGTGCAATCTGCATTTTTTATGAATCTCATATCTAAATTTTCTTCCACAATATACGTAAACACCAAATTCTTTTAAAATAAACAATGAATATTGATGAATTTAGCTTTTCCCCCCGGTTTGAGTGTCTCATATAATAAAATTTAGGGAGAAAAGGTATGGAAAACTAAAAGGAAAAAAGCTCTCTGCATATTGATCTTTAACCTATGAGAGAATCTATTTATAGAATGTGAATGTCGTACAAATTATAATTATCAGATTAGGCTGGCAAGAACCATTTAGTTCTACATTTACTTTGGCCATATTTTCCTTTCTGGAAATTTTACATTTCTGTTATGTCCCAAACGACTTGTATGACTTCCCTTGCAATGTTTATCGACTTTGAATTACCAGAAAATACCATCCTCTTATTTGCTTTTAGAATCTCATAATCATGTCGGTGGCTGTAGTTTCTTGTAAGTTCCCGTTCCAACTTTCTTCCCTAACAGTTTAATTTTTCCTGAAGATATCAATGAAAGAATGAAGATTAATCTTGCATTTCCTCAATGAACTTAGACTTTTAGACTTTCCTCAATAGTTCTATAATAACTCAAATACAAAGACACCTAATTTCTATAAGAAAATATTGTTGATTTTCTTTTCCTTCTTCCAGTCTAGAAATGTCACAAGTATAAGTCACACCTTTCCATGTGTTATAATAAAACAATCATCATAGTATAAGCTTTCCAGCTCCACAACCTGATTATTGCCCAAACACTCAGACGATATATAAACTTTATTTTTGTATACAATATTTCCACACAGAGAGTAATTCATGGACCATCATATACAGGAGAAACTTGATGAGCCAATGCGATGGATAGGCCCATATATTGCTACAGCTTCTGCAGTCTGCACGCTTGCAATAGCAGCTGATGCCTTCAATGGGTTCCAATGCAAAAAACCGTGGTTACCCTCCAAATTCTCCTCTCTCAACGCCATTTCCTTGACATTATTAGCCGTGGCAATGAAGCTATTGATGGACCTTAACACTAATTTGCTAGGCATTGTGGATTGGTTTGCAAAGGTTAGCAGCCTAATCTTTATGTCAACGGCTATAGGTAATTTTATGTCATCTTTGGGACCCATGAACGTTAAAGAGATTCTAACAAATGTTGTTGCTCGAGGGATTCTAGTAATCACCATTGTGGCTAATGTCTGGATTCAACTCATTCAGCCGCAAGAGCTTTTTAGTCTTCATGGTATTATTATATTTTTGCTTGCTAAAGTTTTGATGCTATTGTTGCTTGCCACATTAGTTTCTTTAGCAATCACAGTTCCAGCCACCAAACGCAGTCAGGAGTCAAATTACCAGGAGAAGCACAAAACAGTCATGAAGGAAGAAGAGGTAGTAAAGAGAAGGGAGGCATTCAGAATTATTAAACAGAGAGGACTAATGAAAAAATATTGGGTGACGGCAGAAACTAGCAATCCCCAGTTTGTGATGGCTCGTTCTGTCGTTTCCACTACTTCAAGTGTGATCTGCTTCCTTGCTGTCATCACATTAGCAGGAGTTTGTATTCAATGGTTCATGCTGATTAATCATGTTTCATTCGGACATTCTAAATCTGTGTATGGAGAATCCACGACATGGATTATGGTAATTCAGACACTGGAGGTGGTACTTGGTACAATTTTTCTGATATTTAGATGGTTTGCTGTTGTTGGCTTCATGTGCTCAACTACCAGCCGTAAAAGCTTCAAAGAGGAATTCAAGATTGAGACTCACTGGATCCAAACTCTAACTTTCTCAACTTTAGAAATACGCACCACAAGTTCAGAAGATATCCCCATGATGCAAAATGGTTCACTCTAACTTTCTGTATTAGAGTTCAGATTTTTATAG
>JACGDI010005152.1:155548-212579 GCA_014898725.1 Jacaranda copaia
AGCTTGTTTCCTTTTTCTTGCAAGTCCAACCTGATGATGCACACCGTCACCCCCACGCCCCCTACCCCCAACCCAATTGATATTTTAAGTGTTTGGTTTCGTTTTTTATTATTGTACAGATGTCTATCATTTAGATGCATTATCCTACTTCGCTTCAATTTTGCATTAAAAGAATTCTCTTTTAATAGAGCAGAAAGTGACTTTGTTTCAAATATAACTGCAGTAAAGAGAAGTCAAATATTATAGCTATCTTTATACTTGTTTAATAAATGCATCCCTACTTAAAAATCAATAAAGCTCAAATATCTCTGTTCTCTACCACTTAAAAATCAATAAAGCTCAAATATCTCTATTCTCTACGCAGATCTTCCCCAAAGTTAATGCCAAATATTGTCTGTATTGAGGAATTTGATTTTCTTCTTTTGTATTTGTTGGATGA
This sequence comes from Jacaranda copaia, assembly GCA_014898725.1. Classification (NCBI taxonomy): domain Eukaryota; kingdom Viridiplantae; phylum Streptophyta; class Magnoliopsida; order Lamiales; family Bignoniaceae; genus Jacaranda; species Jacaranda copaia. The sequence continues at coordinate 155,988 of JACGDI010005152.1, forward strand.
AAATTCACAGTTTGAGGCTTTGAGGAAGAGTAATAATGATTAACTTCAATAAATAGAAATATTTTTTGATTACTCGAAAATAGCTGTAAGACATTTGTTTTGAGTTCCAAATGGTGTATACAAATTAAGAAGTCGAGAGGGTGACCTTTGTTATCTTTGAGAGTGGTTATACAACAAATATTCTCATCTTGAGCTTGGGTGACAAAGTTAGTATATTATATCAATAGATTTTTCTCTTAGTTGAAGAACAAAAGGTCTGAGGTGGCTTTTATTGAATCATGTATTTGTTTTTATTATTTCAAATATTATGTTTATTGTAAAAATTTGTCTGCATAATTTGGGATTTTTTGACAAATTTTGTACCTTAATTATCTTGTGCATAGCAAATAACAAATTCTTTTATTAGAAATCAATGTAAATGATAAATTTAGCTCTTCCCTTGGTGTGAATGTATGATTATAATGCAATTAAGGGAGAAAAGTTGTGGAAATCCAAAAAAAAAAACTATGAGAAAAGCTTTCTGCAATTTGATATTTTAACTCTGAGAGTCTATTTATAGAATATTAATATTGTACAAATTATATAGAATATATGTGTGTGTGTCAGATTAGGCTGGCAAGATTATGTAGTTCTACGTTTACTAATTGGGTCATATTTTCCTTCCTTGAAATTTAGATTTTTGTCATTTTCCTAAAGACTTCTATGACTTCACTTGCAATTTTTTCCTCAAGAAATCAACATCAAGCACGTCTGACAGTTACGACCAATTTAGACTATTTTAGACTTTAATGACCACATTACAAAAACTTAGTGTCGGTTATATTTGTGGTTGACGCTAAAAACTAAGTAGCTTTAGTTACTATATTGATCTAGTCAAATTTAAAGTAGATGTTCTCATAACTAATTTTTTTTATAATTAATCATTATTAATTTTTCTATTTATAATGAATAACAAATATTTATTGTATTTCCAATAAATAAGACTATGAATTGCTAGTTAAAATTTTTTTAATAAATTATATTTGCTATGAAAATTTGTAGCCGCAATTTGTAGCCATAATTACGACATTAATTTCGTAACAATTTTTTCCATAGTGGACTCGTAATTTTTTGATAGTGCTAACATGGATACTTCAGTTAAAATAAAGAATTGAGTTGAAAAGTTCATCAAGCTCATAATTTTGTTAATTCGAAATATATTCATTTGGTCTGGTAACTATGCCAAGATTTAGTTTAGCAATTGATAATCTGATTAAATTAGTATAATCAATAGTTTTCTGTGTGATGTGTGATGTGTGATGCCGGCTGGCAAGATGATGCGGCGAGTAAAACCTAAGAGGAAAAGAAAAAAAGGACAAATTATTGCATGAATAAAAATAACTAAGTTACAAACAGACCAAAAAAAAAAAAAAAAACGAACAAACAAACAAACATAATAAAACAAAAGAACCAACAAAAAGAGTCTTCCTCATAAGAGAGCTACAAGAGCTTTTACTGCTCAAGTTGTGAATGATAAACTACATATGTTTGCCTATATATTTATACACTTTCCAAAAATTCTAATTTTATAACTAATAGAAATATGGTAAATTCGCACTAATATCTAAAATGTATCACTTCCTAAAAGATAATATAAATTAATGGATATTATTATTTGCACTCCAAAATTTGTTATTCACACTCCAATTAATTTTTAGTTTACAATAATTGATCGTTATATCCCTTTTTTTTAAGGTATCATTTAATTCAAGTTGTTGGTCAATTATGCCTTCACTGTACTATTTATTGTCCTATTAAATATAAATTTTGATTTATTCCTAGCCTTCATTCATTCCCATATCAAATTTAATAGAGTACATAAAAATGAATAGATTATCCTATCTCTAAATTCAGTTATCGCGTTGAAGACATGGCCACGAATTTTAATAGAAAAAATGATAGCATCACTAGAAAATAGTGTATTTTAACACCACAAAGGTTGGTCTTATTTTATTTCATAAAGACTACTATCTAAAATTATTTTAATTAGAAAAGTGAAACAAATAAAGAAAAGAACAATGGACCTTGTTAATTCTTATTAAGTTGGACAAGTTGAGGTGGAATGTTTTCAAGACTAATAAAGTTGAAATTGATAAGTATTATATTAAAGGGTACGTTTGTCTTGCAAATTAATAGAAAAGGGTTTTTTTTGAAAAAGAAGTAGATATTTTGGTTAATAACCTAATACCAAAAAATTAGAATAGTGATATAGGATAGTCCAACAGGTCCAACCCAATAAAATTCAACCAAGCAAAAGCCATGATGTGGAACAATTCAACTGGCTATTAGACCCAATCCATTGGTAATCGACCAGGTTATTAATCAAATCCAACCTCACTTGGCTTTTCTACCTACACGAGTATCAATATTTCCCTAAGTCAACCAGAGTATGGTCAATTAGGATTGAGAATGTTTATTCAGTGCCCAACTAGTAAGATATTTGAATCCAATAGAGTTCCGTCATGTTGATCGGAGCATGTGCAAATGACTCACAGGAAATTATTCATCTCAACCCCAAGAGGTTGAATTGATGCGATCACCTCCCTGGCGCATTGAATGCTCTGACAGACAGCATACCACTACATTAATAATGCATGCCACTACCAGTACCACCTTTCTAGTAGTGCCAGAATAGTGGACGCCTCCTATGTACCGCCATATCCTATGGAGATAGAGAAGGCGCCAGTTGGAATAGTACACAAAATGGAGAAGACCTAAAGGTCCTCATGCAAAGACGAACGCCCTCTATTTATATGCAAGGGCACCATTGACATAGCAACCTCTCCAGAAAGGCTATAAATACCCCATTGCCACCATTAAGCAAAGTATGCTTATTATCACTTAATGCCCTCACTCTACTGCTCTACCTTCTAGTTGATTAAATACTAACTTGAGCATCCGAGTGTAATAACTGAGGGCACCTCAGCTAACTTAATATGTGCTATTAGTTGTAAAACTTGACCTAACTACATCACCAAACATCATTCTCAACCTCGCTATAGGTCAATTAGATTGGAGTGCAACTTAAAATATTACCAAACAATTTGTACCATCATCATTTAGTGCCATCTATGGGAAGCTTGAGTTTGTGATTGAGAAAAAATTGTTAACATAAGGTGAGCCATTTCTGAGAGAGAGGACAAAAGATCCCCAACCCCTTCTCTCTGACCCTAACAAGAATAAGATGTGACTAGACCCAGCTAGAACAAGTAGTCACTCTAACTATGCCTCAACTCATGCAGTTGATAAGCAAGCAAATATCACCCCCAAAGAAAGGATAGAAGGAGACTAGAGATAAGATGTTGCCTTACCCAACAAGAAGATAGCCTAGGCCATTCCCCAAGAGAAGAAACTCTAACTAACCCTTAAGAAAGAAGTAGCTGATTTAGTAGATCACCTTACTGGACCCATTCGAGCCCCATGATGCAATAAAGTCGTGCGATCACAACCTTAGACAAACAAAAATCTATCCCAGGCTAATAGAGAAAAATAGGAAAAAGTATCCCACCAAGTGCAACAGTTGAATAGACATCTAAAAGAGATTTCCAAGAGAAACATTGACAGAAACCTTTATTATGATAGGGCACCCCTATAGGAATAGTATCCCACAAGCCAATTAGATTGGCCTTGTAAACTATTTCCTTATAAGATAATCTTAATTGAATGATATTCATTATATGGCCATCTTCTCTTAAGCTCATTATTACTTCACTGAGATTTAGATGAAGCCTTTAGATTACACAAGACTACAGTACTTGGTCACACACTAGGTGGTGATCATGAAATAAGTCTCACACAATTACGATATTAAATCTTCCAAATCATAAGATCTTATAAAATAGGACATCTAAGATCTAGATAGACTCGAACTAATGATGTATAAATCCAAGGGTTGCATGTTGCTCCATTCCATGAGCAATCCTATATGAGATATAAATGCATGTTAGTGGATGCTTATTAGAGAATAAGGTACTGAAAGCCATCCTAAAGAATTTACTAGAAAGCTATAGTAGCAAGTCAACAGTGACAAGTTCTCGTACTTATGCTAGTGCATATAATTACTCCTTTGACCTAAAGATCCATGCTAACCTTATATTTAGGTTCTCATGCTTTGACTCCTCCTTAGTTACCTAGCCGGCGATTCTGGTGGTACTAGGGCATAAGCTACTTAGACATGAAGGTTTGTGAGATCCAAGATGGGATCTAACTCCCCATATTGGTGAAGGACGAGTGTATCTCCTATGTATTCTATAATGATCAATTCCAAACAATCCTTACACAAGGTAGTATGACAATTTGGAAATGAAGTTTTTCAAAGATGGGATCATAAAGTGGAATCAAACATTAAGAATAGAGATATAGTATTGAAGCCATTAGGGAGACGATAAATATCTTGCCCTAGGCCTTTTTCGGGAGATAGGAGATGGGAGGACCATATTTGTATGGTATGCGTAGAGCTATAGTGGTTCTCCAAAAGCATTCATTTCGATCAATTAATTAGCCTCCATGGCCTTGAAGTTGGACATCGACCATGAAAATTGGATACTCTTCAATTAATGGAGATTAATTTTAAATTGAGTCAATTAGTTTAAAAGAGTTTAAACTAAATAAATATATGATATTCAAAAGTCACAAAAAGTTGTGAGCCTATGTCCAATGAACAGTATAACCTAATAGGTAACACACAAAAGCTAATTTCATTTCCTACATGATAAAGCAATTTTCTAAGAGTTAGAAAATCACTCCTTAAAGACTAATTTTGAGGTTGGAGAAATTGAGGTCATTTTTAGCTTAGTCAATTTAACTATTAAATAGATCAACTAATTTGAAGAGTTAAATTAGACTAACAATTAAGGAGTTATTTATTTGGTACCACATGACTATCAATTGGTTTGGTTAGCATAAAGAGTTAAGTTAACTATGACTAGGTTAAAGAGTTAAGCTAATTGACTTAAAAGTTAAGTCAAAGGTTTATTAATTGAGTTAAATTGTTTAATTTAATTAATGAGAAGAATCTATGTTTGGAGAAAAAATTCAAGTGAAAAGTTTATTTGGTGTGCCATTTAATTAATTTGAAATTAGATTTCAAATGAAATTGAAATGTATTCACATTTGAATTGCAACTCGCCAATTTGCGAGGCAAGTTGGTGGTCCATCTTGAGAAAGGTGTGGTGCCACCTTGGTGTCACACCATCCTTACTCTATATATAGATATAAAGAGAAAGAGGGGTGGCCACATGATGCTCCATGTGAAGAATTAGATTCTCTCACTTTTTCACTCCAGAATCTTAAGTTTTACCTCATATGTTGAAGCTTCACTTTCTCTTCTTCTCCTACCTCAAATCAAGCCTTCATCTCTGCAAATCTCCTCTTTATTCTTCACTACTATTGGGGAGATTAGAATCTAGCATTGGTGTGTGGACCATATTTTTAGAGGCAAGATAATTGGATTGCTAGCTTTTGGAGATCCACTGTCAGGGTAGTCCAAATGGAGATTTTATTCTGGCACTTCCCTATGGATTTTTGAGCTAAATTTTTATAGTATATTCATAAAAGAGTTGAAAAGGTGCTGTAAAATTTTTGAAATTTTTAGAGGAGCTTATGTTGGGCAAATGCTACTCCAAATCCTCTGTGCCACTGTGTGACAGTTTCTAGATTGAAGAAGTGCTCTTCATCTCTTTCTTGTTTTTTTAGCAAATCAAGGTAACTCTCCAACTAAATTTGAACCAATAGCATGTTTAGATCCTTGTTAGCTTGTGTGTCCTAGTTTAGTTTTAGTTTTATTATTAGGTCCTAGTGCTACATATGTCTTCAAGTGGTATCAAAGCCTAATTCATGCTTTGATTTGGATTTTTGATTGATTCATTCATTAATGGATTGATCAAAATCACCAAATTCTCGATGCATATGATGGCTTGGAGTATTTGGATGATATTGTGTGTATCTACTTGATTGATGAATTGAAAGCATACTAATATGTAATTTAAGTGTTAATTCATATGATTAGTATACTTTAATTCATTACTTCTAATGTTGAATGTTGATTTGGCATTAGTTGATGTTATGTGTTGATATAGCATGTTAAATTTGGCCTTCAAGAGTTTTGGTCATTTTTGGATACAATTTGATTGCAGTTTTGCTGGAAATTTTTGAAGAACGTGATTTTAACTTTAACTTGTTTTTGAAAGCATGATTGAGCACTTGAAATTCTATTTTTAAAAGGTGTTTTAAATTTGGAATTTCATCTATCATATGTATTTTAATATTTAGGAGGTGTCCTAAAATTTTTTGGTGCACAGAAATTGAATCAAATTGACTTGACTAGGTCCAAACCTCAAAATAAGGCAAGCTGCGATGCTCGGCCAGGCACCGACTAGGCAACAAGTGCACCTAGGGCATGCCTACTGCATAGTTGTGTGGCTAAGCTGGGGTAGTAGTGCACAGTTTTGATTTTGATGAGTTTTAAGTGTTATTTTGTGTTCCTTAAGTCTCAAAAGTGATTTATTACACACATATTAGATATACAAGTGTTGTGCAAGTTCTCAAAATTAAGTTTAATATTTTTTATTGCTTTTAAAAACTTTTTAATCTCCAATCGATGTATAAATATTATGCTTGCTCTTGCTTGGCCAATTATTTGTTTATGAGACAAGCATTTAATTATTGGAATTGGATGTCAATTCTTAGTTTATTTATTGTTCATTTAATTGTTGATTGGATGATGAATGAATAGGGATGATCATGAGCCTTTAATGTTAATTTTTATTTGGTTCAAGTTGTCGAAATGGGTTGCATTAAATGGGGACTTAATGGCTCTTTATTTTTTATACCTTTTAATTGTTATGAAAGTAGAATCACTAGGAGTGAGGATTTCTTTCTCATGAAAATGTTGCATGGAGCAAAGAAGACCATTGGAGGCATGGAGACTTTCATGGATGTATAGGAAACACTTACGCAATAGCTAAATTTAATCAACCCACTTAAAATCAACTAAGTGGTGCGACTATAGCTCTAAGTGCACTACTTGGTTAGGCTCATGGTCATCCTACTCTAGGAGCATGCTAGACATTTTTACTTATTTATGCCTTTCATATCCTATTGATGTATGAGATGCATGGTTAGAATATAAAAAACCTAAATAAGTAGATAAAATTTATGAAATCTTTGCAAGCAAAAATCCTCCGCTTAGAATGTCTAAGTGCTTTCAAATATTAAGTCAAATGGATATAAATTAAAGGCGTTTTAATTAATCCATGCCTTCCACCAATAGTATATGGCATGACGATGCTACCATCTTTGTGTTATATACATTCGGTCACAGGGGTTACACTTAGATGGAAAGCTATGACTATATACTTAGCATATGGTGCACCCTTGATTTGAGAATGCCCATGCATTATACACTCGGTCACAAGGGATGTTATGGTGCACATCTCAAATTAAAGTTTGATGGTAGGTTCGACTTAACAACAAGTAATGTAGAGATCATCTTTAGGGGATCTACATGAATAGGTGAGGCAAAATATATCAAGAGTTTTATGAAATACAATTAACAAAATTTGCTTACCTTTGGATTGTTTGTGGATATACATCCAGTCATAGCAATCTACTTACAAGTGCTTAGGGTTTTGATTTTCACAAAGAAATATGCTTTCCTGAATTCTTTTTGGGGGTGAAGGATTTGATAAAATAGTGGGAGAAAAACATGCTTGAAAGGCCATGAACATGTTTTTAATATCAATATTCAATTACATATTTATATTCTCTTTTTCTCCTTTGAGGATTTGTGTAATCTCAAGAATGGCTAAAATTCCACTCAATGTCATTTTGGAAACCAATAAACTAATGAAGCCAAAATTCCATAATTGACTTAACCTCAAAATCGTTCTAAATTTTGAGACACGAATACAAGTTCTATATCATGGTGCTCATAATCCCTTATGGAGTAATACAGATCTAGAGACACATGAAAAGTTCATGAATTGGATTTAGGATCATCCTATCCTACAGTCTCATGATGACATCTACAAACTTTATAAGTCTCAATGCCAATGAATAGTATATTGGTTAAAGTTTACAAAAGTTATAAAGTAAATAAAGTATGAGATGTTTATATTGTCAAAAGAGATTTTTGAAGCTATGATGGATTTGAGGTCATGTGTCATCAACTATGGTCTAAAGATGATTAGGCTTAGAGAAGTTTTTCAACTTGGATGTAGTAATGGACAATGATCTCCATGAAGATTTGATCCTCACATCCTCGCTGAGTTTTATTGATCAAAGTGTTGATCTAGAAGAAGACTATCATGACAAGGGCAAACCTTTGACACTTGTTTCTTTTTCTAAGTCCATAGGCCTTGGGGGTGCTAGAAAATGAGGTAAAAACAAGAAAAGTTCTTTGTCCAAGGGAAAACAACCATTAAAGGCATTCGGATGAGTCAAGAAGATTATAGAGGATATAGTCGATACTACTTGTTTCTACTTTGGCTAGATAGGCCATTGCAAGCAGTATTACAAAGAATACCTTGCAATCTTTAATAAAAGCATGTACTTTATTAAAGTGCATTTAGAATAAATTCTTCCTCATGGATATATGATATCGCATGTGGTTTTTATCTTTGTAAGTTGTTACAAAGAATAGAAAGCAGATTAAAAGCAAGGGATGAGGATGTGATCCTCCATCTTGGCTAAGGAGCAAGGGTTGCAGGCAAAGCCAACGGTGTATAATAAGTTATACTTAGGGAATACCATATTTGTATTGGATCTTTGTTATTATACCATATATTGTTGAGAAATTATTTCAATTCCCGTTTTGGATAGCAAAGGATATAATCCTTCTACATCAAATGGGAGATTGACGAAATTAAAGAATGAGTTCTTTAGTTGCTTATGGTACACTTAAAAAAGGATTATACATATTGGATTCTCAACTATCACTAATGCACTTTCAACAAAGTAAGAAAAGTAGATATCTAAGAAGATGCCATTCTTTGGCATGCAATACTTGGACATATTTCCAAAAATAAGATAAACAAGCTAGAAGCTCTTAGAGCACTAAATATTGGTGGCATTAAGGACTTTCCTACTTGTGAATCTTGTTTGAAGCAAAAAATGACAAGGCTCCTTTTATGAAACAAATGGAGTGCACCACAAGTTCTTTAGATTTGATCCATATGTATGTTTGTAGCCCACTAAAAGTTTGTGTGAGAGGAAGCTATTCTTATTTTATCACCTTCACCGATGATTATAGTCGGCTCAGATATGTATATCTTATGAAGTACAAGTCCAAAGCCCTTGAAAAGTTCAAAGTGTATAGGAGTGAGGTGGAAAAGCAAAATGTATTTAATATTAAAGCTCTTCAATTGAATCAAGGTGGAGAATGGTTAAGTACCAAATTCTTAGTTTATCTAAAAGAGAATGGGATTCTCTCTCGATGGACTCTACCCGACACACTTCAACATAATGGTGCAGCTGAAAAAAGAAACTATACTTTATTAGACATGGTACGTTCCATGATGAGCTTCTCTAATGTGCCTATATCCTTTTGGGGATATGCCTTAAAGACGACAGCAAAGTTATTATGTGTAATACTTTTAAAGTCAGTGCCAAAGACGCAACATGAGATATGTTGTACCAAAGCACCCTTTTACCATTACCTTAGGGTTTGGGGTCTCCTACCTACATGAGACGGTTAGTGGGAGACAAGTTGGATAATAGATCCACCTTGTGCAAGTTTATGGGATACCTAAGAGAGTCTTCGGGTTATTACTTTTATGATTCCTCAAAATAATGCCCTACATGACAATTAGATTAGCCTTGTAAACTATTTCCTTATAAGACAAGCTTGATTGAATTATATTCATTATTTGGCCAGCTTCATCCTAAGCTCATTGTTACTTTACTAGCATTTGGATTAAGCCCTTAGATCACACAAGACTACAAACTTGGTCATGGACTGAGTGGTGATCATGGAATAAGTCTCACATGATCGTGATCAAGTCATAGAATCTTATGAGACAGGGCATCTAAGATCCAAATAGACTTGAACTAATGAAGCATAAATCCAATGGTTGGATGCTGCTCCATTCCATGAGTAATCCCACATGAGATATGGATGCATGTTAGTGGGTGCTTCTTGGAGAACAAAGCACTGAAGGCCCACCCAGAGAATCTACTAGATAGCTATAATGGCAAGTTCTCCTGCTTATGCTAGTATATATAATTAGTCCTTTGACTTGAGAATCTATAGTAACCTTATGTTTAGATCCTCATGCTTTGATTCCTCCCTAATCAACTAACTGGCCGTTCTGGTGGTGCTTTGGCATGAGCTACTTAGATATAGAGGTTTGTGAGATTAAAGATGGGATCCGACTCCTCATCTTAGTGAAGGGCGAGTTCATCCCCTATATATTTTATAATAATCAATTCCAAACAATCCATACGCAAAGTAGTATGATAATTTGGAAAAAGAGTCTTCCAAAGATGAGATCATAAAGTGAAATTGAATATTGAAAATAGAGACATAGTATCGAGGCTATTAGAGATCCATCAAATATCTTAACTTAGGCCTTTTTTCAGGAGATGGGAGACGGAGGAACCGTATTTGCATGATACACATAGAGCTAAATAGGTCTTAAAAAGCATTCATTTTGGACAATAGTTGGGCTCTATGGGCCTGAGGTTGGATATCGACCATAGAGATTAGGTACTCTTCAATTAATGGAGATTAATTGAATTGAGTCAATTAGTTTAAAGGAATTTCAACTAAATGAATATATGATATTCAAAAGCCACAAAAAGTTGTGAGCCTATATTCAATAAATTGTAAAACCTAACAGGTCACACATAAAAGCCAATTGCATTTCCAACATGATGGAGGAATTTTCTAAGAATTAGAAAATCACTCCTTAAGGACCGATTTTGAGGTTGGAGAAATTGAGGACATTTTTGGCTTGGTCAATTTAAGTGTTAAATTTATCAACTAATTTGACAAGTTAAATTAGAACAATAATTAAGGAGTTAATTATTTGGTGCCACATGACCATCAGCTGGTCAAGTTAGCTTAAAGAGTTAAAGTAACTATAACTAGCTTAAAGAATTAAGCTAATTGACTTAAAAGTCAAGTTAAAGGTTTATTAATTAAATTAAATTATTTAACTTAATTAATGAGAGAAATCTATTTTGAAGGTAAAATTCAAAAGAAAAGTTCATTTGGTGTGGCATTTTAATTAATTTAAAATCAAATTCCAAATGAAATTGAAATGCACACAAAATTCAAATTCACATTTGAATTGCAACTTACCAACTTGCAAGGCGAGTTGGTGGTCTCATGTGAGGAAGGTGTGATGCCACATTTGCATCACATTATCCCCACTCTATATATAAAAATAGTAGGAGAGAGGGGCAGCCACATGATGCTCCATGTGAAGAATTAGATTCTCCCACATTTTCCCTCCAAAATCTCAAGTGCTGCCTCATGTATTGAAGCTTCACTTTCTCTCTTCTTCTCCTACCTCAAATCAAGCCTTCATCTCTGAAAATATCCTCTTTATTCTTCAACTAATATTGAGGAGATTAGGATCTAGCATTGGTGTGTGGATCATATTGTTAGAGACAAGACAATTGGATTACTAGACTTTGGAGATCCACTGTTAAAGCCTTCCTCTTGGAAATTTTATCCTCACACTTCCTATGGATTTTTTAGCTGAATTATAAAGTAGATTCATCAAAAATTTGAGAAGGTGCTGTAAAAGTTTTAGAATTTTTGGAGGAGTTTGGATCGGGCAAAAGCTACTCCACATACATTGCATTATTGTGTGACAGTTTCTAAATTGAAAAAGTGTTCTTCATCTCTTTCTTGTTTTTTGAGAAAATCAAGGTAATTCTCCATCCAAATCTAAATCAATAGCATTTTTAGATCCTTTGTTAGCATGTGTAGCCTAGTTTATTTTCAATTTTATAATTAAATCTTAGTGCTACATATGCCTTCAGCCCCGACTTCACCAAGAGTGAGAATTTCCAGTCGTGTAATAGATAATCAATGAGCGCATAGCCATCAACATCAAAGTTCCTATAGGTCTATCCTAGTATGATGGCTCATCCAACCCAAACAAGCACCTACCCCAATTTGAGTACATGACGTAACTTCACGAGGATAATGAGTACATGCCAAATTATTGGTCACCACATTCTAAGGCATTGCACTTAATTGGTTTACCAATTTGGAGACATCGATTTACTCATATGACCAACTTTGTGACAAGTTCCTCCACAAGTTTGCTAGTCAAAAGAAGGTGAAACTTCCCCATGTCCATTTGCACACGGTTAAGTAGAACGAAGAAGAGTCCCTTTAAGGTTTTTTCATAATATTCAACATAAAGATTTTGAAGATTGACAATCCCCAAATAGAGTTTCTGTTCCATGTGTTTTTCTTGGGTCATCGACACACAGAATGCGCTAATGCACTAGTCTAAGAGAGACCGAGGACAATAGAAGAGCTACTTGACCTTGCAGAGAAGTACATGACTCAGAAAGACATAAACAAACTCAAATATTATAATCTGGACAACGATAAGAAACAGACTAAAGAGAAAGATGACAGAAAACACAAAGATGGTCATTGATCTCCCATCAAATGCTTTTACAACTACAACCTACTATAAACTACAAAAAAAGAGGTATTGTTTGCCATTTAGTAAGACAACCTTTTTAAGAAGCCCAAGAAGTTGACTGAAACAAAAGTAATAAAGTGATCTAAAAATATTGTCACTTCCATAGGCAAACAAGCCATGACAAAGAGGATTATTTCAATCTACATAATGAAATTGAAAAGTTGATTCAACAAGGATACTTGAAAAACTTTGTTGTTGAAAAGGCCAAATAAGAAAAGAGCCAAACTGACCAAACTCTCCATAAAAAAGGTCAATTAGCCTAAGGAAAAAAGATAAGGAAAAGAAGCCTGCCCATGATCCCTACCTATCCCTCAAAGGAACAATTGACACCACTGGTAGAGGTCCAGCTAAGGGGGACTCCAAGTTGGTAAGAAGGCAGAATCAAAGGAGGTTGGAATCAATAAAATTCTCCTTGTCAAAATAGTTTTCCAACTCTTGACCAGCGTAGAACCCATCTCTTTTTTCAACTCTGACCTCTCACATATTGAGAATCAATGTACCATCAATAAGTTAGATTGCCTTCTTATTGTATCTGTTGAGATAGCCAACATTGAGGTTGGGAAGGTGTTGGTTGATAATAACAACTCTACAAACATAATTTTCTTATAGACGCTGAAGAGAATGAACATAGGGAAGTTGAAGTAAGCTAAAGTTTGAGCCTATGTGCACCCCATTGGTCAAATTTGGGGAATTGGAGATCATCCCTAAAGGGTCTATATACTTGTACAGTTATTTAGAAAAACACCTCAATGAACGCTTATGGTCAACTACCTAGTCATTGATGCACTCTTCACTTATAATACTATTATTGGACGACCAATGCGGATTAACTCTAGGGCTATTGTCTCGACCTACCACATAAAGGTCAAGTTTCTAATTGCTATTGGAACTGGTGAACTACTTTACAACATAAAGGAAGCTTGGCGATGTCACATAATCTTAGTTGAGATGCATAAATATAAAGCTCGAGCAAAATTAAAACCAATATCCCGATAATGGAACTCGATGAGGGACATCAAAATAAGAAGAGAAAGCTTGAAAAGACTTAGGTCAAACCCATCAAGGAGTTCAAGACCATCGAGCTCAAGCTTGAGAACCTTGATAAGACTACTAGGATTGGAACTAATCTTAGAAGCAACCCATCAAGGATTGCACTTATGCTAAAAAATACAAGTGCAACCTATCAAAGATGACCATGGAAGTCTACATAGATGACATGATTGTTAAAACAAAAAAAGAACAAAATCACTTAGCCAACCACAATCATACATTTTCAATATTAAGAACATTTGGCATTAAACTTAACCCTAACAAGTGCACATTTAAATTAAGAGGAAAAAAGTTTTTAGGCTACATAGTTAGTTAAAGAAGCATCAAAGCAAACCCACGAAAGATCTAACCAATCCTGGACATCACACCTCCTCAAACAGTTGGAGACATTCAGCATATGGTGGAAAGGATTATAACTCTTGGTTGGTTCATCGCTCGACTAGCAAATAAAAGCCTACCTTTTTTCAACATTCTTAGAAATGCATAGAAATTCCAATGGACAGAGTAATGTGATCAAGCCTTGGTCAAATTGAAACAATACCTATGGGCACTGTCGATGATAGCTAAGCCTAAGGTCGAAGAAGTTTTGCACATTTATTTAGTAGTCTCATCAACAACAATCAATTTGGTCTTGTTGTCGACTAGACATAGCACCCACCTACCTATGTACTACAATAGCAAAGCATTACAAAGCCTAGAACATAATTGCTTGGAGATCAAAAAATCCACCCTGGCTTCATCATTGTAGCTAGGAAATTGAGACCCTACTTCTAATCTCACTCTATTATTGTCTTGATGAATCGTCACTAAAGCAAGTACTACCGAAACCAGATACATTGGGAAGATTGATAAAGGTAGCCATCGAGTTAGGAGAATTTGATTTCATCTTTCAACCCCATACTACTATAGAAGCCCAAGTATTAGTAGACTTTTCCATGTAAAGACTTGACCTGCTCGACAAACTCAATTAGGATTCCTTCATGTGGACTCTGTATGTCTACAGCTTGGTAACTTTCTTAGAAAAAGGAATAGGTATTTCCCTGTGGTTTCTACAAGCTGAGGAATATGACTTCGTGATTAAACTCAACTACCCCATTACTAACATGAAGCAAAATATGGGGCTCTCCTTACTGGCATGAGGATGGTAGTTGATAAAAGAGTTAAGTAGTTGGCAGCTATCACTGATTTCCAATTAGTTGTAGAGTAATCTGAAGGAAACTTTGAAGTTAAGAAAGCTTCGATGGGCAAGTATTTAGCCAAGCTCAACAGGTTACAGCAACTGTTTAAGAAATTTACCCTCAACCAAGTCTCTTGATCAAAAAATGAAAAGGTAGATGCCCTGTCAAAATTTGCTAACGCGATAAAAGGAACTAGGGATAGAACCATGAAATTTCTAGTCTCCAAAAAACCCACTGTAGGCAGTCTCGACTAGAACTTGGTCAGGTAGATTGAAAAGGCAACTCCTTCCTGGTGGGATAAAATAAAAGTTTACTTAAGAGAGGGGAATGTTCCTAAGGATAAGGCACAAGTGTCCAAACTCAAAAGTCAAGCAGCGAAGTTTGCCCTAGACAAGCACAGTCAGCTTTATAGGCAATCATTTTTGGACCACTATTTAGATATTTGACACTGGAATAAGCTCGAGAGGTCTTATAAGAAGTCCATTCATGAATTTGTGGCAATCACTCCAGAGGATGATCTTTGGCCCACAAAATCATCAAACATGGGTATTTTTGGCCAACTTTGCTAAGGGATGCTGTCGACTTCACCAAAAAATGCCTATCTAGCCAGGTCCACTCTAACATACCTCACTAGCTTGCATCAATGTTGGTGCTCATTCAGATTACATAGCTATTCAACTAGTAGGGTATAAATATAGCGAGCTCTTTCCCAAAAACTATAGTTCAAAGAAAATTTATAATCGTTGCGGTCGAATACTTCATGAATTAAGTCAAAGCAGAGGCAGTCCCAAAGATGACCGACTCGATTATCAAAAGATTCCTGTGGAAAAATATTATCTACCATTTCAATTTGCCCAAAGTATTGGTATCAGACAATAGGATGTAGCTCTAGAGCTAGAGCATAAGGAACTATAATGAAAGTTTAGGGATTTGACAACACATCTCCTCAGTCGAAAACTTTTAATCCAATTGGCAAACAAAAGTCACCAACAAAACTATCTTAGACCACCTCAAAGCTCAACTTGAAAGATCCCGAGCGAGTTGGGTGGATGACCTCCTTAAGCTACTTTGGGTGTATAAAACCAGCCTTAAGACTGCCATTGGTCACAATTCTTATAGTCTAGTCTATAAGTCAGAAATAATCATTCCAACAGAATTAATACAACACACATTTGGAGTAATTCACTACAACCCAATCAAGAATGCGTTTGAAAGAGAATTCACCTTAAAATAATTGATGAACTTCATCAAAAAGCGTACACAACAATATAAAGATACAAGTCGAAGATGGCCCAGTATTACAACAAGGGAGTTCGACCAAGAAGCTTCAAAGTAGGGGAGCTTACCTTTAAAAACAATTAAGTCTATTAAACTCAACTTAAAATGGGAGATCCCATAAACAGTGGTTAAAGTAGCGAAGCATAACGCCTACTAATTAGAGGATATGAATGGCAACGAGCTCCTTCGACCATAGAATGCTATGAACTTGAAAAAATTTTACGTGTAAAGAGACTAAAGTCTCTATTGACTGTACTGAAACATGATTCTAAATCAATAAAAACTACTTATGTTTCAATAGCTACTCCCTGTCATCAACAACTATGGCTTTCAACCCAAACTAATAAACAAGTTGATCATCTAAAGTTAACCTCATAGTTGACCCAAAATTAATTTCAAACCATAAACTAGGGCTTTTAGCCTAATCTAATAAATGAGTTAATCATTTAAAGTTAACCCTGTAGTTGACCCAAAATTGATTTCGAACCACAAAGTGGGGCTTCTAGCCCAAATTAATAAACGAGCTAATCGTCTAATGTTGACCTTGTGGTCGACCATGGTTCCTAGCCAAATATGGCTTCAAGCCCAATTATTTAGTAAATGAATTGATCAATTAAAGTTGAACACAACGTCAAATTAGCCCCGCAGTAGATCATTGCAATCAAGTCACTCCATTGACATACACATTACAACGTAAGCGTTGAGCAAAAACCTAAAGTCAATTTGATAGAGTTAGTCTACGATCAACCATAGCATCAAGCCAATTCATTGGATTGAGAAAAAGATGTCTTGCCAAATAGTCAACAACAAAGACTATTTTAAAACCTATTTTAAATAGGTCAATCGGTATAAACATCCTTATATTCGTTTAATATTCCTTTACAAGTTGATCTCATAATTAACCACTAACTTAGTTCTAAATCAATTAAGCATTACCTATTTCTTTTATTAGGACATTATATTATTCAGTCAGTTCCTTGAAAATAAAATGTTTATTTCATCACCCATTAGCACAATCAATTGACAAAAATCAAAGCAATGAAAAGAAAGAGAGAAAATCAACAACACGAAAATGAGCAAAAAGTTCATTTCATAAATTGCAATATTCTATTGCATGATTACATAAGTCATCCATACATTTCATCAAAAATGCCTCGCAGGACGAATAGACTTAAACTATAAAAAATGAAAAAAAATAGTTGTGGCCTTAACTCAACCTAGATCCCTTCCCTCCTGCTTCTTCAGTTGCCACCTAATTGATAGCACTGTTAAGCTCATCACTAGATAGTATGCATACTATAGTGGATGGACCCTCAACCTCTTGCTCTAGCACTAGCAGTAGCACTTGCTGGATAGCAATGGTAGGTCAAGAAGGACTAGCCTCCTCAATCAAAAATGTGCACTCAACAACAAGGAAATACTCAGCAATCTTGACCTTGCCATTCCTGATCTTGAACGCAAATTCATTTGTGAGGCAAACTCTTGCGCCACTTTAACCGCCATTGGATAGGTAACAAGCATTGTTCCTTCCACAACAGCTCTTTCCACATGAGCATTCTCATCAACTAGAACAATGTCGGGGTAATCCTCAAGCTGCTCGATTTGAAGAAGAGAATTTTGATACTTCTTGTCTTCAGGGCAGAATTAGTACCCTAAATATTCCAACTATTTCACAACCTTGTCAAAGGCCTCATTCACATTTTACAAAATAATGTTGGCTTCTTAGAACACCAAACACATCATGAACTATTCTACTACCCTCTTCCTCATGCCTATTAGCACACTAAAGAACTTATCTCGAGCATACTTACTTGTGTTGTTGTACTCATGCACTCGACCAACATTATACAAGGCCTCAGCCTTCAATTTAACTTTCCATAGTATCTCCTCCATCTTGTTCTTCTCAGCTACTACAGCCAAGAGCTGTGCATCTTTCTACTCAACCTATTTGGACAATTGGTCGATTCTCGATTACATCAAATTAAGCTAAGTCTTTACTCCTTCAACAGCAAATCGTTCCTACTAAAGTACTTCCCAATCATCGTTGGCCAATTCTGACATCCCATACATATGATAGCCCATCTAGCTCACTTATAATAGTAGTACATTTAGTTGAGAAACTTAAGAATGCACTTACTAAAGCAACTAGCACTTAACTAAACATTTACCATATTGGCGTGATATGTGAACACCTTCAAGGTATCCAACTGGCTCATCTCTAGCATATTCTTTTGGTTGGACATGAAAAATCTAGCCATCATCACCTTCAGGAGAGCAACTCCGATTATCCCTATTGTCATCATCAACAAGGAGTTATGAATCAAGGTGTCAGTCCTGAACCTTGGGGAAGAAAAGGTTAGCAGTGGGAATAGGTCATCATCTAGTTGAGGGCCAAATAGAGAGAGCCCAATCAGGTTAGTTAGGGTCCCAGCTTTCCCAATTCTCTTCTCTGTCATGGTCTTTTTTCGAGCAGGCACGAGTTGCTCAAAAATAGATCTTTTTTGTGGAGATGTTGGGCTACTCAGCTTGACAAAAACTAGTTCGGCTGGTTGATGAGCAATGATAGTGTTGATACCTATAGAACGACCACCTACCTAGCAATGCTCTTGCGCCCTTTATTGACAAATAATAGTTTGTGCTCGTGTTTGATTCATAATTTTAGCTTAATCTAAAAAGATAACAAAACAAACACATTAGAATTGACTAAAAAGTTAAACATGAACAATATTTTAAGTAAAATAGGTCGAGTGTAGTATCTACCTAGCCAAGCATCAGTAGGCAAACCCACCTGGGTAGGCTCACCTACTAGCACCAACTTTCTCTCCTCAACATACCCTGATGCTTCAATTTGCCCAAACAGAACTACATTGTGAATAAAAGTATTTAGCCAAATAGAGTTCTCATTTTGGCATTTCGACATGACCTCTAAGCTATCTCTAAGTATGTTAAACAGAACCCTCTTCAAGAGCTCGAGCAAACTCTTGACCATACAAGGAGGAGGAAGTCACCAAAAACTTTCAATGAATGTGGGCTACGAGATAATAAAAAATTAATTCCTAGGTACTACCCGAATTTTGAGACATTGGGAGGTGAAAGAGATCAGAAAAGTTGACAAAAGTTGAAGGCTAGTCATGCATATGCATGAGAACAACAAAACTATATAGAGTCAAAAAATAGTTGGGAAGAAACTGAGTTATGCAAACTTGAAGATCATTTCAAAGGTCAACTATAAGTTGAGCTAAGAAAAATTGAAGCCCACACTTAAGGGCATCCTTGAACACCATGATGCAACTAGCTGAAGGCTAATGCATTCTATCATCAGGATTAAGGACAATCAACTCAAACCCTTGAGGAATATGGTATAACTGCCCAAGCAACACAAGATCTTCATCTGTAATTTTGGATATGATCTCACTATAGTGGTCAAGTATAAATAACCGACCATGAGAGATGGGAGGTTGACTTGGTCCAACCCCACCCCCAACATCAACACAAGTATTACTAGAACTACAAGAAGAAGTTGAGCTAACATAAGATAAGTTACTAGACTCACTAGTTGAGCCCTCCACTATATGGTCAAACCCACGTCCAATCATGTCTCGTCACTATCATTGCCCTTATTGCTATCCTCGCTAAACACCCTCAACAAATTGGATATGCAAAATACTATCAAAATAAAGGAGAATGAAACTTGCTTAGGATCACAGAGGACTTACATAATTAGCAGAATTGAAACAAAACTTGATTAGTAGAAGAGCAATAAAATCTTAGGATTCAAGCTCTTACGATGCTGTGAAAGTGAAAATGAAAGCTTTCACCACACCAATTTATAAGCCTCATCCAGTGAGCAAACCAATAGATTAATTTGACTAGCTACTAGGCAATTATTGCGCATCTATCGATTGACATTTTGCATTACCCAACATAACAATCACATTTAGTACACTGAAACCCTGGCCGATTTTTGAAATATAAGCATCACCAACGTGATGAACTCTTCATCGAGTGAATCCAATTTTTACAAATTAGCTACTCCTTATTCCCTCTTATTGAACATCTCGATCAGGACTCAAAAGTGGAGGGGACTCATGATATAGGATAGTCTAATAGGCTCAACCCAGTAACATTAGACCAGACAAAAGCTATGATGGTGAACAACCTAACTAGCTATCAAAACTAATCCATTGGTAGTGGACTAAGTTATCAATCAAACCCAACCTTATTAGGCCTTTTTGCCAACATAAGTATCAATATCTTCCCTAAGTCGACCAGAGTATGGTCGATTAGTATCGAGAATGTTTATTTAGCACCCAACCAGTAAGATATTTGAATC
This sequence comes from Jacaranda copaia, assembly GCA_014898725.1. Lineage (NCBI taxonomy): Eukaryota > Viridiplantae > Streptophyta > Magnoliopsida > Lamiales > Bignoniaceae > Jacaranda > Jacaranda copaia. The sequence goes on from JACGDI010005152.1 coordinate 176,537, forward strand.
CAACAAAGTTTCATCATGTTGACCAAAGCCTGCACAAGTGACCTAGAGGTAATTACTCATCTCAACCCTAGGGGTTGAACCGATGCAATCATCTCCCTACCGCATTGAATGCTCTAATAGGTGGCATACAACTACATTAATATAACTTTATTTTTAAGGTACCATTTAATTCAAGTTGTTGGTCAATTATGCCCTTAGTGTACTATTTATTATCCTATTACATATTAATCTTGATTTATTCCTAGCCTTCATTCATTCCCATATCAAATTTGATAAAGTACATAAATATGAATAGATTATCCCATCTCTAAATTTAGTCTTCGCATTGAAAACATGGCCATGAATTTTAATCGAAGAATGATAACATCACTAGAAAATAGCATATTTTAACACCATAGAGGTTGGTCTTGTTTTATTTCATAAATATTATTATCTAAAATTATTTCAATTAGGAAAGTGAAATAAAGAAAGAAAAAAACACTGGACCTTGTTATTTCTTATTAAATTGTACAAGTTGAGCTGGAATGTTTTCATGAATAATAAAATTGAAAGTGATAAATATTATATCAAAGGGTGTGTTTGTCTTGGAAATTAATATAAATGGTGTTTTGAAAAGGAAGTGGATATTTTTGTTAATAACTTAATACAAAAAATTAGAATAGTGATATGGAATAGCCGAGTAGGCCCAACTTAATAACATTCTACCAGACAAAAGCCATGATGTGGAACAACCCAATGGGTTATTAGACCCAGCCCATTGGTAATCAACTAAGTTATCAACCAAACCTAACCTCACTAGGCCTTTCTGCCTGCATGAGTATCAATATCTTCCTGAAGTTGACCAGAGTATGGTCAATTAAGATTGAGAATGTTTATTTAGTGCCCAACCAATAAGATATTTGAATCCAATAGAGTTTCATCATGTTAACCAAAGCCTGCAAAAGTGAATCACAGGCAATTACTCATCTCAACTCCAGGAGGTTGAACCGACACGATCACCTCCCTACCGCATTGAATGCTCTAACAAACGGAATACCACCACATTAATAATGTATGCTACCACTTTTCTAGTAGTGCTAGAATAGTGTGCGCCTCTTGTGTACTACCATGTCCTATGAATCTAGAGAAGGCCCCACCTAGAATAGTACACAAAATGAAGAAGACCTAAAGGTCCTCAGCAGAGTATAAGGCCCTCTATGTATATGCAAGGGCACCATTGACATATCAACCTCTCCAAAAAAGCTATAAGTAGCCCATTGTTGCCCTTCAACAAGGTATGCTTATTATCACTCAAAGTACTCACTCTGCTACTCTACCTTCTAATTGATTAAATACTAACTTAAGCGTCGAAATGCCTTAGTTGAGAGCATCTCAGCTAGCCTAAATTGTGCTGTTGATTGCAAGACTCAACCCAACTATATCACTAAACATTGTTCTTGACCTCCCTATGGGTCAATTGGATTGGAGTACAACCCAAAATATTAGCAAACAATTTGTACCATCATCAAATGGAGTAATAATAACAAATTTTGGAATATAAATAACAATACCCAAATAACATCTAACTCCCCAAAACATAATATAAAATCTAAAATGTAATGTTTATTTATAAAGAAAAAAAATCTAAAAGATAAAACTTATAATATAAATGATAGGCAACAAATATTTCCCTTATGTGTAGAAAATTTTCAAGAAGATTACTCCAAGTACTTCAGTCAAGATTCTCTCTAGCTTCTATATCAATTCTCCCCCTCTTAAACAAATGTCTTGTCCTCAAGGTATCAACGTATACAAAGGCTCATTGGATGGATGATAAGGAAAAAGGTTAGCCGCATTAAAAGTTTTGAAAATTGACATGTTTTCTAGCAATTCCACCATATAGACTTTCTCATTGATTTTCTTCAAAATTTAATGAGGTGCTTACTCTTCTATTGCAACTTGTTGTAAACACCAATTAGGAATCTACCTTTCCTCAAGAAAACCATAACTTCACCTCCTTCTCCGAAAGTAAAAAAAATGTTATTTTTATTAGTAGTTGGTTTATATTTAGTATTTATCACTGGACCTTGCCTTTGCTTGAACATCTCGTGTTGATGAATATTTTGTGGGCAGCTCATGTAATGCCCAAGTCTTTATATGAATTATTATAGTATAGATTTAATAATATAAATTTTAAGTAGAAGTATTAATAATTATACTTTTAGAACTACTTGAATTTTATTTTGGCTGAGCCTCAATGCCATGGGATCTAGAATGCAAAATTATATAATTAATCACCAGCTTTTATTTTATGGGGAAAAAATGGATATATATGACATTGGATGTCAGGAATGATGTATCAATTATAGTTGGTTTCAATTTTTCTTTGATATTTAAACTTGTTATTCTTCTGAAATTTGAGAATGCAATTTGTTTGAAGTTAACTAGTACTAAAAGGATCTAAATTGAAAGTGAATTTTAGATATAATTTGAATGTGTTATGTGGCTTATAAGGGGTTTAGATACTTACCATTATTTGACTTGCAATTTCCAAGACATAGAATTTCGATCTTAATAATTTTCTAAGGTCTACTTAGTTATGATTTAAAATATTGAATTTATTTACTTACCATAGAATGCTAGTTACTTAATAGAAGTTTCAGTGATTGAATTTTAAGTTATGATAAAGTTAGCTACAACAAACATCATTTTAAGATTACACATGGAATATTGGAGCTACAAAATAATCTTGCTTTGGATGTTATTTGGCTTGACATTTTGGTAGGCTGTAATTGTATGAAATATATATTTTTTGAAAATTAATAATACAATACAACCCTTCAATTTGTAACTTTCTCTTTATAACGAAGGTTGATCTTGGTCTACATATTGTTTCAAGCTAATTTAGTTACTTAAATATTTCAACTTAGAGCAATAATAGAGTCAATACTATAGGATAGTTTTAGAGCTTATATTTATATTATTAAATTATCAAAAGTAAGTCCAATTTTATATTAGTTGATCCAAGTTTTTTATTTCATTTCAAGTTGCTAAGCTCACAACTAGTATAAAATAAGCCCATAAATTGTATTTGTCGGTTTAGTTCCATGTTAATTAATCACAAATTATCTATATTAGCATTTTTTATGTAATTTTTTAATTTATGAAAGAAGCTTCTTTTTGGAGGTCTTCCAATGATTTTAAAGCTCTATCAAAATAGATTTTGACCTTCACAAGGTATTTTGGTCATATGGGCTTTCTAAAATCATATAAATATAAGTGACACGGAACCCTAAAATACATTCTCCTGCGTCACCTTCTTTTTTCATGTGAGAATTCATATAAACAACCTAAATTAACTTCTCCACAAAATCTATTTATATTTGACCCGAAATGGGCGCGTTGTGCACCTTATGTGCATTCTGTGTAGTTTATACTTTGGTTTATTTGATTTGAGAATAGAAAAATATTAATTTGTTGAAATGATAATAATTCATCATTTGTAATACTCTCTCTCAAAAGAAAAAAAACCTTCTCCACAAAATCTAACTTAGGTGAGAAAGATCGCAATGGGAAGTTTAAGAGTGTAAGGATCAACCGATTCACATTATTGAGTTGGTATTCGGTCCTCTACTCAATTAGACTATAGTATATTCTAATATGTATGGGTATATTTAGAGCTCTAATTTATCATGATTTGTTTGTGTACAAAACTTAGATAATTAATACCAACCTATAGATTAAGCTAAAGGAAATCTAAAATGTGTAAGTAGTTTCTTTCTTCTATGTCTTTTTCTTTCTTTTAAAAAAAAAAGTTTTTCAGAAAAGGAAAAGGAAAAATATTTATATATTTGTAAAAGCTCCTACCTTTTTTAATAAATATTTTTCCAAATAAATATGTGTGCGTTCTATATGAATGATTTTTTATATTAAAAGGATTTGGGCATGCTATGTTAAGATTTTTTATGGGTAAAGTAAACGGTCCTTCTTTGTTTCCTAAAATGATTTTTCATAAAAGAAAAAAAAAAAAATATATATATATATATATATATATGTTTTTCTATTTTAATGATTTTTTTCATAAAAAGAGAATTAGAGCATGCTATGTTAAAATGTTGTTTTATTTTAAGTCTATTATGTGATCCAATTTTTTTTAATTAAATTTCGTATTAAAAGAAATTGATTAATGACTATGCTCTCAGTGATTGGTGAATTGTCCATAGGAACAATTTCTGAAACTAAGCCACAAGGTTACAACAACAAAAAGTAATCTTTGAACCTACTTGGTAGTTAAGGACCTCATATGGGTAATAATAATAGTATCTAAATCCACTTAATGGGATTGTAGTTAATTAGGCCTTCATATGGGCAATAATAATAGCCTCTAAACCTAGTTAATGGGGTTGTACTTATAGCCCTCCCATGATGATATTAATAGTGTTCAAACCCGCTTAATGAGGTTGTAGTTAAGGCCTACCTACAAGTAATAATACTAGTATTCAAATCCATTTAACAAAATTATAGTTAAGATTTAGATGAAGATAGCTCATTGAGATTTCAAAAATTCATGAGCATGGATAAGTAAATAAACTATTAAGTTAAGGAAGTTCTAGAAATACGTTTTTATTTGGAAATATTCTAATAAGCATAATTTTCTAATTATTGACAAGATGCAAAGTTCTAATAGTGCTTGAAATTATGTTTCTAAAGATATATATTCTGATGAGTATGATTTTAATTGTAGCCTGATTTAATGCGAAAAGTTATCACATGGTATATTTTCAAAACTATTTCATCGTTGAAAGTTAACTATTTTGTTTTACGTATAAAAAAAAAAAACCATGATTTTTTTCTTATATATTTTTTCTCGTGCATTATGTATGTAACTTGCTCAAATCCAATGGAAGGTTAAAAAATTATTTACTAGGCAGAGTGTTGCTCTTACCATTGTATAACTATTTCTACAGAAAATTTAATTGTGAACCAATAAGATGATCAGTTTTGGAATTGGTGAGAAGATACTAAGATATTTTTTGGATTCAGTTAAAGTTTGAGTTATTACTTAAAAAATTTTGTTTATTGTTGAAGACAATTTTCCAAGGATTCTAATAGTTGGAATTGATTTCTAAATGTAAGTGTTTGATTTTGAAGTTTGACAATTTGAATTGTTTTCTATTACGATATTTTTGAAGTTTCATGATAATATTTTATAGATTTTAGTATGTTCTGATATCCATGATATAGTATTTCTAAGTTCTTTGAGCTTTAGGAGTACTGCTACATTATGTCTTAAACTTGGGATGTGATAGAAATGGTATCAAGGCCTATGTTATAATTTTAGACTTAAACATAGGTTTTATTTTTTAGGGTGAACTAAAACCAAAATATCTTAAGTTGAAGATTAGAAGATTAGGGATATATTTTGGAATACAAAGGGATAACCATTTGACATTGGCAAGTGAATGCTGCATGAAAGAATTGGCCTCTAGCTAGGATCCTAATTTTGCATGAATAGAACTTTGAATGGATTTTTTTCTTATTTCCAGTTCGGATTAGAAAAAGTACCCAGTACTGGAATTGTAGCTCTATTCTTTAGGTACTTACATCTGGTTGAATCATATCAATCAAATATATATGGAAAAAGTTATGGTAAAAATATGAAAATGTGTCAAATAAGAAAATAGAGGACTTTGATTTTTCTAAAAATTAAAAATTATTATGTTTTTTATTACTTGATCCTGATAGATCATTAAATAAAGTGGGCAACATAAGAATTGTAGCTCTATTTGTTAAGTTTCTATAGCCGCTTGAATCACCGTAACTGATATATGTTTGAGAAAGTTATAGTAGAATACTAAGATTTGTTCAAATTAAAAGGTTCCTAAGATTGAATATAGTCACCTTGCAATTTCTCATCACACTTATGAATCTTGAACTGGAATCTGCCACCATTTGAATTTTTCTAAATTTTTTGTTTTTTCTAAGTTCCTTTCATTGATTGTTCTTTCAATGTGCTCACTTTCATTCATTACTGATTTGCATTTACCGGACATGTCCACTTATAATGAAATTCGATTACAAATGATCATCTTTACAATGTCTTTTGGTGTTATACTAGCAAAAACTTAATAGGTTCAAGTCAATGAGAATGTAAGAAACAATTATGTCGAATCGAGTAGGACTAATTCTCTTAGTAGATCGATCATACATGGACCAAAAGATGATTATTTCACTTATTATGATTTTTGTCACAAATATAGGCATAAGAAGGGACGAATATAGGCCAAAAAAAGTTTTTATATTTTGACACGTTCAAAATGATATTTTCTAAGAGTTCCATGGGAAAGCTAGAAGTTCAATAAATGCCTACATTGATGCAACGGGTAAAATTTGGGAGGAAAGAAAAAGAAAAGAAAAACAAGCTATTATACAAATAATTTGAATAAAAGAAAGCCTATACATGACAAGCCTCAAAACAAAGTAAAGAACTTTCTTGTAGAGAGAAAACCAAAGAATTCTATTTTTCAAGTTATGCCTTACAAACTGCATAGCTTATTTATAGGTCTCTCAAAGAATCCTAGTCTTCTGAAAGATAGGAATATGAAAAATCTATGCTTATCTTTAAGACTCCTAACACCCTAAAATATAATGGAAAATAACACCTAATTCTCTAAAGATAATGTAAAATTTGAAATAACAAATAATGTAATATTTATATAAAAAAAGATCTAAATGATAAGATATTATCTATTAAATATTTCCTATGCGTAGAAAATCTTCCAGAAGATCACTTCAATCAAAATTATCTCTATCTTCCGCATAATACATTTGCAAGCTAAGTTTTCACTTACAGTTTTAAGTTGTAAGTTCTACTAAAAATTTTAAAGAAAATTAGTATACATAAAGTTTAATAAACTGAATGAACAAAAGAAACAATTATAAGTGCAATCAACAAACCAATACAGTAACTTTGGAATACAATTAAACGTCATAATCACCATGAGACTTTACAATTGATAGTAGCCCTATGTTGAACAACAGCACACTATTTTCTCTTCTTCAAAGATGGTACCTCAAGAAAGTTTCAATAGTAATTTACAGTATTAAGCTTGTCCAATCTTACAAATGATTAAAGCATAGGTAAAAAGAAACAAAACCAATCTAATTAAAGAGATATTAAGTGAAGTTACGTGATAATTATCAACCATCAAAACTGGTTATGAAAGATTTCCAATAACTTTTTATTTTTATCTTGTTATTTATTTGCATACACTCTAATGCGAAAACAGCAAGAGCTTCATGATATTTTTGGCATATATAAAACAAGTGAAATAAAAAGAGAAAAAGAAAAACGAGAGTGATAGAAACTATAATTTTTCATTATAGCAATCTAAGTGTTTTTTTCTTCACGGACACACAAGCCACAAGAGTCCGTTAGGATTCAAATTTCTAATCTTACATTTTATTTGTTGAAGTCAAGTGATTTATGGCCCAATGTCATAAGTCTTTCACACAAAGACATCACGGATTTAAATCCTAACAAACTCCTAATATGCGTGTGTATAAATAAAAAATTTAAAATAAATCCTAACAAACTCCTAATGTCCGTGTGTATAAATAAAAAGATTAAAACAAATATTATATGCTAGATTTATATCATTAGGCCGAACTCCGCTTGATGTAGCAAGTTGGATTTTATTGTTTTAGTGGACTTGATTTTAACAATGCGAGTTTTGTGCAAACAAAATGAAAAGAAGATATGAACAGTAGCTATATAAATTTAGGTGAAAAACATTCATGTCCTAGGAGTGCATAAAATAATCAAGATCATCTTTAACATATTCATAGAATTCAAATGGAAATTCCAAATACTTTGTGCTTTTTTTTAAGTGTGACGACTTTAAACTAATCATAGTAATGAAAACATGACTTTAAACTAATTTTGTTTATGAAAGTGTGAAAAATAACTACATAAATTTAGGTTAAAAACATTCAAGTTCTGAGAGTGCATAAAATAATTAAAACCATAATAATCTTGAAATTCAAATAAAAATTCCAAATATTTTTGTGTTATTCATTAAGTGTACCAACTTTAAATTAATTATGTTAATATGTTTTCAAATTAAATATTAAATGATCAAATTTTGTCCGTCTAAAAAACTATATCAATACAATTTATGACATTTATTGTTCGACTTCTCTAACATTTTTTCTCTTTCTCCCTCTTGTTAATTTCCTTTCTTTTTAACCATACTATTATCTTATTTTTGAATAAAGTTTTTATTTATTTATCAAATTCAAATATGTTGAATGTGCTTTAAAATTCAAATTGAAAATAATAAAAATACCAAGAAACGGCGAAAATAAAAACGGGTAGACGTCAATGAGATGGTGCAAAAACGACGACTGGGCAGCACAAGGTGCACAGGGGGCACAGCAGGCGCGCCCAATGTGCGAGTGTGCGCTCTCAGGAATGCCCGCTGGGCATTGGGGCTCACCAGTGCCCGTCAGAATTGCGACTCGAGCCTAGGCGTAGGCGCTAGTGGCCTTGCACCTAGTTTTTTAGCATGTGCTCGCCCAGCACAACTTTTGCATGCCGGGGTGCGTGGCGGAGGCCCAAAGGACCAGTTTTCAACCCAAATATATATTTAAGCTATATTTTTCAGTTTTCATTTTATGGCCCTCTTCAAGATAGTTTTAAACTATTTTTGAGAATATCGGATAGAGATCAGTGCGGGGGTTTAGTACGAGCGAGTTGGGTATTTTCATGAAATTGAGGGACTTGGATTTGTCCTTGGCACTTAATTTGACATCAATTGATCTCTTTATCAGGTGAAGTAGATACATCGCGAACTATATTAAATCTTTTGTCTTTTCATTGAATTTCTTTGTGGATATTTCTTAATTATTATTTTTTGGTCTTTTTGAGTTACAACAAATTGGTATCAATAAACTGGATTTTGCATGTGGTGACTCTTAAAACCATAGCAATTTCACTTTCAATTTTGCAAATCACAAGGCTAAGCAGTTGATGAACAGAGTGAGCAAAGGCCTTTCCCTTGCAAAGCTTGTAGACAAAACACTGGGTACAAATGGACAACTTTTGAGCATTAGAAATGCTGCAGATGTTGCTTGGGGCAGAGTAGCATTTTATGGCAAATGGCAAGACATTGATCTCAGAAGAACATCTCTTAAATGCAAAAGCTACAAGAATATATTGCAAGAGCTCCCAGCAAAGCTGAATGACCCATTATGAAGTTCAAGACAGAAATGACAGATTCCATTATGGATAATCCTCTTAATTGGCCAGCTGAAGTTATAGCTACTAATACAATGTACCAAATTAGTCGAACTATTTTGCTGTCCTACAAAGGGGAAAACGAGCAAACGGATGAGGGATTGTCCGAGCAAATATCTGTCATCGTGGCTGATATTTTGGCAGCTTGTTTTACCAATTAGCGCATGTTGTAACTGCTCTGTGTCATCGGAATGCCATAGAAAAACGGGAGCAGAGTGTGCCAAAAGCATTTCTCCTTCTTGGTAAAACAGAACAAGTTCTTGAGCTTTTCCAGCAATACGATTGGCCATTTCTAGATCATGATAAAGCAGCATATATCGAAGAGTGGCATGTATTATTTCAGCTTCAAGACAATGAAAGTTCAGTGAACTCTGCTTCAACTTCAAGCAACGGGGCTGTGGAAAGTCCAGTGTCCGATGGAGAGCAAGTGTCTGTTACATTTGGAAAAATTGAATCTAGTCAGACAAATATATTAATGCATGTGTGTTTTCCAGATGGTAAAGTTATGTTTTCTAAGTAGTTAAAAAAGTGAGTCAAAATTTGCAGAAGCTCCTGTTGTAGAGTAGGAAGATATATGGATAGGGGTCATATTCTCTGATCATTTGTAAGAGAGAAAAAGGGTGTGTTCTCCTCTCTACTTCCTTCTTCTTTAGAAATTTTTCTTCCACTTCAAGATTATATACAGTTTTTATTTAACTTACACACAACAAGGTGGTATCAAAGCTGCAATAAATGATGGAAACTAATGGAGCTTTTTCATTTTGAGTCCAACCTATTTTAAACCCATTTACACACATATGGAGTCCAATCTATTTTAAGCCCAACCCACTTGAATAAAATAAAATGCAACCCAATCCAATCATTTGCCACCTTTACGTTAATTATGGTAAGTAGAAAGCCTAAATCAGTAAAAATAAAGGGTAGGCGCATAATTTTGAACTTGAAAACCTGATAGACCTTTCAGTAAAATGCTTGTACCTAACCATTAGAATAATCCCCCACAATCAAATGCATATAGTTTGCAGTCCAATTATTTGATAACCTTAGATACTTTCTAGCTAAATACAACTGACTCTTTGAACTTCAATTTAGTACAATGCTAACTATTCATGGCGCAACAAGAATTCTTTCCAAGCTCAACATGCCACAAAATCATCTTCTGGTTCCCCACATTCTTGCAATTAGCCCTCTAGTTCAATGGACACAAACTCTCCATTTGACTCTGGAATTGTTGTATTGTCACTTGATGTTGAAACAGAGGCCACTGGATTTTCATTATCCTGCTCCATGAAAGACCTCCAGCTTTCAATGTTAGCTGCCTTTTCTGGATCCAGTCTTGGAAGCTCACGCTGCTGAAGAAATTCAAGAATTTCTTCGCTCTCACCTAGAAGAACAGCTGCTTGATAGATACTTTTCTCCCGCTCTTTGATGGCGTTTCTGTGGCACTTCAAGTTTATGACATGAACTAAATTGGTGAGGCAAGCAGCCAATATGTCTGAGATTATGACGGATAATTTCTCAAACAGTTCCTCATCTGTTTGGCGCGAGTCATCTTTGTGGGCTAGTAGGATAGTTTGACTTATCCGGTACATTGAGTTAGCAGCTACAACTTTAACAGGCCAATTAAGAGGATTCTGCATAACAAAATCTGTCATCTCCATCTTGAAATCCACAACAGTCTTTTCAGCAATATCGGACAGTTTCTGTAGAGTCTCCCTGTGGGTTCTGCCTTTCAGACTCATACTCCTAAGATCCTTACCTTGCCATTTTTTATACAGTTCAACTCCTATCCAGACCACATCTGCCGCATTTCTTATGCTTTCCAATTCACCATTTGTGTCCAGAGTTTTCTCTATAAGCTTAGCAAACACTAGGCCTTCGCTGACGCTGCTCAATAACTGACTAGCCTTATGATCAGTGATATCGGGAAGAGCAATTGCAATGCTTGTTAAGGTCACCACGGGTAGAGACCAGCAATTAGGAGGTTCTTGGAAGTGTAAGCTTGGAACTTCATTGCTGTCAAATTCTCTCAGCCCTTCGAAGTTTTGAGACCTACTTAGAAGATTTAACAGGTTCTTAGGTCTATTCCTTCGGCCTCTCTGGATCAGGTTGTCCACCTCATTGCAAATGCTTGTCAGAATATTCTTAGGCAGTTCAGCCTCACCTTCAAGTAGCAGAATATAACGGCTCAAATCCAGGTCTGGACGGGCACTTGATTGCAATCCTCTCATACCATTTAAATTCTTAGCGTGGTGGAAGAACAAGAAAATTGCACGTCCATAAGTAGCAGAAAAGAAAAAAATCAGTTTGCTAGCTAGAACAAATAGAATCTGAACTCCAATGCAGATATTTAGAACTAATCTTTTTGCATCATGGAGTAGTTTTCTGCACTTGTGGTGTCGAATTTGTAAAGGCACCGAGCTTTCTCTCCATTCCACCAGCCTTAAAGTCCAATAAACCTCAATCTTGAATTCCTCTCTCACGCTCTTTTGGCCTAACTGTGAGATTTTGAATCGGACAGCAACGAACCATCTGAACAGAGGAGCAATAGTACCCACCACCACTCCAATAGACTGAATTAAAAAAATCCAGAAAATTGACCACTTGTAATTTGAACTTGTTCCGCCAAATGTATGGTAGAACAAACGCAATCGGACATGAGCTTCGACCAAAGTTAGAGCCATCAAGAGACACATCAAACCTGAAGTACAAGAAATGACAGAGCACCCCATCACAAACTGGGGGCAACCAGTTTCTGCCATCACCCAATATTTCATCACAGTAATTCTCAGTTCATCAATCCTAAATTTTCCCCTCTCCCCTCGTTCTCTTGAAGCAATTTTGTGCATTTCAAGATACTTGGATTCTATGTATCTTTTGGCGGTTGGGACCACCGTAGATGACGAACATAATATAACAAGCAAAAGAAGCATGAAAATAATAGCTGCTATTTCTTCAGCCAGTACAACTTGTTCATCGTAAACACCAATGACCTCGACAGTATGGATACAAACATTTCCTGCAATTGTGAAGACTAGAATGCCTAAAGCAGTTAAGTTTAATAAAATTTCATTATTGTCCATGGATGCCACAGATGTCGTAAAATTTCCAATAGCAGTTGACATCAGTACTAGGCTGCTGACTGTTGCGATTTTATCATTAATTCCCATCATGCTAGTTGTAAGATCCACCGTCAGCTTCATTGTCGCAGCTAATACTGTCAAGGAAAAAGCGTTGAGCGAGAAATACTTACTTGGGAACCACAACTTTTTGCTTCTGAAACCCTTGAGAACATCAGCTGCCATAGCCAGTGTGCAGGCTGCTGAAGCTGCAGCAATATACATGCCTATCCATGGCATTGGCGATTCGAGTTTCCTTTGTATCATGTTCTCATAATCGTTGTTCCATAGTTCTCTGCACTCGCCCGAACCGCACTCTAGGACGCACCCGGACGAATCCATGAACTCGTCCGAGAAATATTATTAATTAATCTTTTTTGTGACAAAAGGGTTGGTATTGTTATGCTCTTTTGTTCAAGGTGTACTGGGTACTGGCTTTCTTGGAGGAAGCAAGTGGCTCTTTGTATACGTTAAGGTGACCAATGTAGGATAATGATTTGAGCATTCATTTTGACGGCGTCGAAGGTTAATTCTCATCTTTAAAACTGATCAAATTACATCATGACGTTATAAGTGCTGTATTTATGTATCCTCAGCGAGAAATAAAAAGAAATAATTCTATTAATCCGTTGATTTTCTTTTAATTGAATGATAAATTTTCATCAGAAATGAACTAACTTGAATCTAATTTGTGAACAATAGCAATACTATCGAGCATACATCCGCAAAGATAACCATCAATATGCATCCTTTTCTTTTCTGTTTCCATGTAATGTATGATTGTTGGAATATTTGGAGGCACCTTTCGGGTTCTTATTGAATTGATATTCTTTAAGCCACTACTACGTGACTAATTGTGTATCCCTGAGACTTTGACGGCATCACTTTGGATCTTTGGTTCAATTACAAATGACTAATCAAAAAGATACCCATTTGTAGTAACTCAAGTAAAATTCTAAAGACTTCAGTGTTTAAACTAGTTTCCAACAAAATGGAAATGCTAAGGGAGTGTTTGGTTATGTTTTCCCAAAACAATTTTGTTTTGGGAAAACATAACCAAACATATACTTATTTTCCAGTCAAAACAATGAAATTGTTTTGGGAAAACATAATCAAACATATACTTATTTTCCAGTCAAAACAATGAAGAAAGATTTCACAAAATACCCTATCATATCCTTCATTATTCTCAAAACTTTTCTTTTTTTAATATATACATACATATTATATATATCACATATATTTTTTTATTATTTTAACAATAAAAAAATACAATAAAAAAATACTCAATTCCACTTTTAGCCCAAACCCTTCTCCAAAAAAGTATTGATTTGATTATTACAATAAAAAATATCTATTCCCAAAACATAAACAAATATAACAAAACTCTCCAAAACTACTTTTTAACTACTCTCCAAAATATAACCAAAAATTCAGCACATCTCCCAATACAACTTTCATATTCTTCCATATTACTTTAAACATTTATTCTCCCTAAATACATATTAAAATCACATACAAAAAAAATAATCAAACATTCCCTAACTATTTAATGCTATTTTGACTGAAACTTTTCGTTCAACTTCTTGTTGTGGAAAAGTGCATACTAATTGTTTTACAATAATGACTTGGGAAACTTCTTATCGCGTGCATATGCTACTGAGAGTCAATGCTAACAGGAAGTCTTGTATGTTAATATGTGGCCAACTTTGCTTATCTTCAAATGGGGGCCGATAAATGGACTGATCATGACCGGCACATGCTATATATTAATTGCCTTGATTTGAGTTCTGGAAAAACTTCTTGCATGGCTCACGGTCGAATTGAGTTCAAATTGGGTAGATAATATATACGTAGCGTTCAAAGTCGAGACTATTTAAAGCTAAAATATGTTTTCTGAAAGCATAAATGAGAATACGGTACGTCACTTGAAGTTACCTATCGAAGACCTTTGGGTACTTACATTAATGATCAATTAAATTATACTTATAAATAGATCAACAAAGAGATATTTATTTATACCTAAAGGCACTACATCATTAAGATACAAAGGTCAAGACCGAATTAAGATAGAACTCTACTCATTCATGACATTTTTGGAACTCTTAAGTATTCATCAACAGTCATGGGTATTACATATACACATCTAATAAAGTTCATGTGGTTAAAAAAATGTAAAAATTGAATAAAAGAATCTAATTAAATAAATAATAAGTAAAAAGCAGCGAGCCCAATTGTGTAATTGAGTCCCTAAGATGTGCATTAAATTCTAGTGGGCCAAAACCTACTAAGGAATTTATAAATAGTATAAATACCAACTCCCGTTGTAAAATAGGACACAAAAAAATTCACTTACAAAAAAACAAGAGCTTTGCCACTATGCAAACACGTTCCAAAGCGAAGAACTCATCAAAGTTCTCTAACTTTCAGAAAGAATCTTAACTCCATTTTCTAACAAAATTGCTGTCAATATTTGGTTTATTTATGAATATTAAACATATATTGTAATACCCCTAAATTTAGCATTTTAGAAGGTAAGATTTTAAAAATCAAAATATTAATTTGACAAAATTTTTGGGATTCAAAATATAAATAAGTAGGACATAATTGTAGGACATTTGAAAGTTTTGAGGATCAATTTATAAATAATTTAGGTCAACTGGGTCAATGTAAAGCACTAATAAGTTGGGGACTTAAGTGAAGCTGGGAATAGGATTTTGGGGTCATTTTGTAATTTTGGAAACTACCCACATAAATAGCAAACCCACCCCCCCCTAACTTGCCAAAATTTCAGATGCACATCTCTCACTCACCTCTCGTCAAAAATCCTTCACCGGTGCTGAAAAATAGTAAAATAAGTTATTATCTTCCTCACCTCACCCTGAACACAACCACGCATAAACCTCCCCAAACTAACTAGTGGAACACTGGTAAAACACAATCAAACCAGAGCTCATGGCAGTGGTATCGGAGGCACTATTTTAGCAACTGTTGGCAGCAATGAAGAGGTAGATTTTGACGAGCACAGCTAGAGGAACGCAACAGTAGCTTCAATTTCGAGAACGGACTACTAGAGGAGTAATTGAGGAAAAATAATGCGGTGGCATTAGTAGCGTGGTGGTGGTTTTTCGGCAAATTAACCAGCTAATAGACATCCGATTCTAAAATTGATTAGTGCATTTTGCTCCCCTTATTGAGGTGCATCAGGTAGTGATAGCTGCGTATAGTTTTGGCGATGGCACACGTAGGCAATCCAATGACTTCCAAACAAAATCTTCGACTTGATGATCTGAGTGCATGTGACCTGGTTTTGGATTATGAATTGACCATGAACTCTATCAATTAGGTAAAATCTTGATTAATCTATTAATTTGATTCATGATTTAATCTAATTAAATCGTTAGGCTAATTTCTTATATAAATTCAGTTTAATTGGACAAAAATTATAATTTTTGAGTGAAATGATTGTATAAGAATTCAGTTGTAAGTGATCTATAGACCCAAATTCAATAATAAAAGATTAATATTTATTAATTGAGTTAATTGAAGCATTTGGGAAATTGAGATTGTGGTACAAAAATAAGACTTGAATATTATGAATATACATGCTAAATTCAAGAATGTAGGCTAAGTTTAATTAGTTATGGACTAAGAATATTAATCTAAGTATTAATAATGAAAGTAAGTACTAGTTTGGAATTGATAAAATATTAATTGATAAGATTTGACCGAACTAGCATGCTTAGGAAAACAAAGGGTAAATTAAGTTTGGAGTAAAACCCTTGATTGCTTAAACAAGTTAAATGAGCAGCGAATCTAGTAATATGAATTAGAGGGTCGAGGGAAATAGACTATATAACTAAGTATTTTGGTATGAAGACAAGATAGAACAATAATCGATAAGATGAATGGGTTAGAGTAATTAAAATGTGTGATTAACCATAATTATTGTTAGTAAATGCTATATTATGGCATCAATATTTATATGACATTTTGAATGAAAATAGGTGATGAGGATCCGAGGGTTCTCAACTGGTGGAGGACTTTTATTGTGGGCACTGAGTACTAAGGTGAGAGTTAAGCTCATCTTTCTTATGGAAAATGAATGTTCTTTGATTGATTGAACTACTTAACTATTTGCAAGTGAAATTGATCGTATTCATTTTGGTGCTCAAAACTCTTATTGTCCTATTTTTCATTTGTTTCATATGCTTTATAGCCTTATCGGCTTTTCCCTTTAATGTATTGATTTTGGATCTTGTCGACCAAATTTATTTTGTTGCACTCCTCATTAAAATCGTTCTATAAATTATTGCATGGCCTTGCTTGCAATTGTTATTTGATTGTATCGATATATAAGGATAATGGAATGGACCGAGTGCCCAAGTACAAAGCAGAATGCTGGGAAAAATGGATAGTATCGAGCAGGATGCTTAGATTAGTGGATCGAATCAAGCGGAATGCTTGGACTAATGGATCGTACCGAGCTGCTATGCTTAAGTTAATAGAGGAATGAGGAAAATCTATTGTGTATATTATGCTTTGGGTTTTTATTTGATTCTGATAATACTCTATTCAGGAAGCAATAAGGATGGAGATGTTTCATTTGTTGAATTTGATATCATTAATGCTTTGAGATAATCTTATTTCAAATTATATTGTTGATGATATAAATCTATTTATATTGTTGTTTCCCTGGTTGTTTTCTTTAACTATTGGTCATATTTTTCTCACTAAGTTTTTAGGACTTACCCTTATTTGTTATCCTTTATTCCCTTCCCATGCAAGTATGAAAGAGACTAAGGGCTTGTGGCATGCCCGAAGGAACTATTTTGTAATAGATTAGGTGACATGTATGTACATATAGCATGTACCTAATCATAGCTTTAAGATTGAGAATGGTTGATATGTTAGATTGTTAACTAGAAGACTTTTATATGTACATATTGCACTTTCATGATGTTCTATTAGGTTTAAAATTTTACTACTATCTTTTGAGACATGTTATATCGTGGGCCTTTTGGTTATCTCTTATATTATAATTTAAGTTTGAATTGGTGGCACTTGACCTTAGGAATTACCCTAAATGGGGCACCATATATATCTATTATTTAGATATATTGTAGATAGTTAATTATCGCTACTACAAGAAAATGGCATTTAGCATCACTAATTTAGTGGTATTTTATAATATAATGGTACAAAAAGTAATATAGTGATAACCATAGAAGAATGCTACTATAATTTAATATGTGGTAGCATTCGACTATCAAATAATAAAATAAAATAGTGACATTCAATTGAAAATACCAAAATAAATATACTTCAAGGATATGTAACTAGCACCACTACATTTTTTAGAACTAATATGCAGCTATAATTATGTGATTTAAAAAAATCTCATAAAATATCTAGTAGCACTAATTAACTTAGTGACATTTTATAGTTTACTGACATACAAAAGCAATATGGTGATAGTGAGAAAAAAATATCACTACAATAAAATATTTAGTTGCATTTGATTATTAAATGACATAAAATAGTGGCATTCAATTAAAAATACCAACAAAAATGTAATTTGAAGGCATTTAACAAGTACCACTAACTTTTATTTAAAAATACTGTTCATATTTATTTATGGTGTCATTTAGAAGAAGAAAAAAAGGCCACAAAATTATTTAATCGCACTAACATAGTGGTGGTGTTCTTCAATGTAGTGACATACAAGAATAATATAATGATAATTGTAAAAAATGTCATGTAGTGGTATTTTATTAATAAACAACAAATAGAAATAGTGAAACTTAATTGAAAATGAAAACATAAAACATTTTTGAAAGATATTTAAGTAATATCACTAATTTTTTTTTTAAAAACTTCACTCATATTAAATGATATTTTCATTTGTAAAAGATGCCGCAAATTAGGCATTTTACAATGTACTGGCACATTAAAGTAATTTTATGATAGTACCAAAAAGCCAATAGAATATTTATGAAATTATCAAATTATTGAGTATGTAATTTAAAATTATCAAATTATTTCTATTTTTATTTAAAATTAGAATTTAAAATTATTATTTAATATTTATGAAAATTTTATTAATGTCCTAATATATGTAATTTATTATGGATAATTTAAAATTATTAAAATTACTCTAGTTTAAAAAATAATAAGTTTGTATTTTCTAAAAATATTTTAAATTATAATAAATTTGTATTTTAGTTATTAATTTTTAAAATATATAAAAGTACAAAATGGTGTTTATATAAACAACATTAAAATTCATCCAAATATAGATACAAACATATATTTCGCGAGTGGCGCCTTTTTCAAGCCAACAACATAAGTCTCACACATGAAGTGTGAGGTCGAAGGTTCAAACAAAGGAGACATTCAAAGCGGGTATGTAATAAATAAAAATATAATACTTTGATTAAATTGTTATAATTAGACTTTAATTAATTCAAATAAACAATAAAATTTAAACTTTTAACTGAAAAAAAAATAGTAAATATATTTTCAATCGGAGCATTATATTTAAGTAAAAAAACTACTAGCTATGACTTCACTTGCATTGTTTATTGACTTTGAATTCCCCAGCTCTGGCTAGAATTTCTTGAAAATTTCCTTTCCAACTTTCTCCCAATTAACAGTTTTTCATCAAGACACCACTGAAGGAGTGAATTTTCATCTTGCATTTTCTCAATGACTTTAGATTCCGCTTGTGCAAGACACTGATGTCACGTCAGTAGAGGTGCAAAGACTAAAGCTGCCTCTTGTTTCTGCTGGCGTCTCATGTGTAGAAAACTTTGTATCTAAAGTAACTCAAATGCAAATGACGAGAGACTTCGATTTAAAATAGAGTGAATTACATTTAAATTTCAAAAATTTAGTCTAATAATAACATAATTAATTTTAAAGTTCTCACTTTCAAGAATAAAACTCAAGAAACTTACGGCCAAAAATGCCTGTCAAGTATATACATGCTTGAAGAACAAAATGTTATGGTTAAATTTGGCCTACCTATTTGAGAAATTAACTAGATAAGAATTGATGTTTAATATAATTGTTCTTTTAGAGAATATCCTTTACAACAAGTTTATAGATCCAGTTATCAAATCAAGAAGATCATTCTTACAACAAATCAACAAAATACAAGTATCAAATTAAAGAAGATGAAAGTACAAACTTCATATGACTACAATCAAAAGCCGGCACACATAAGATACACACAAAAATGCCCATTCGGGTCAAACACGAGACCTCTCACGTAATAAAAAAAATTTGATGCCATTGAATGACAAGCTGTTGGATGATGTTTAATATAATTAACCTTGATAATAATTAATCTTTAGAAAATTAATTTTCACAAAATTGACTTAGAAACTAGGTTAGCGAATTCAAAAACCCTATGCAAGAACCATGAGAAATTCAAATTATTTGGTGACTTATTTTTCCACATCTAACTCAAATACAAATAACTATAGACTTTTATTTAAAGTAGGCTGAATTACATCCAAACCCCTAAAAATTAGTTTGATAACAAAAAATAATTGTTGTTTTAAAAATTATATTTATCCTTTAATGTTTGCCGCTGTACAATATTTTACCCTAATTGTTAGTCTCCGACTCTCCGTTATGCTTCTGACCAAATGCCTTTAAAAAGTTCTGTGAAACTCTAAAAATGCTCTTATATTAACTAACCTTACTTTTGACCATGTTTGACCTTTTTTCTATGATACCCTCAAGAGTGCTACTGTAAGATATTCAAATTTGTAAGAGTTTATTTGTTATTAATTATTTGTTTGAGGATTTAAGTGTAATAAAATATATATAAATCCCAAACAAATCCTTAAGAAATTTATTTTAAAGAATAATTATTTTAATGTACTTATTTTAAAGTGTTAATTTATTAGTTATATAATCTTTTTCTTTTTGCAGTATTGTTTATTTATTTATTAAATATATAATCTTGCTCATTTATTTACGGTATTTAGATATGTAATTTTTTTTAAAAATAATTGATTATATTCATTTATTGATTAAAAAATAACAAACAAAAAGAAAAAAAATCCCAAACAAACTCAAGCACCCCATCCCCACCCCCCACCAAAAGTGGCAGCTTGGCCATGGCAGCGACCAGCGGCTAATCGCGCCTGATCTCCTAACGACGGGCCAGCGGCCGACCGTGACTAGACGTGGCCGGTGCATATTTATGAATTTATTGTATGTATATATTGACATATATATGTATACTAGTTTTCGGTGCCCCTCACCTGAAATATTTAGTAAATGTGCTATGTTCATTAACTTGATGATAAATTTAAAATTAAATATTATTAGATTTTTTTAACACATATATATACAGAGACATAAACACACCCAAAAAGGTTTCTTTTTCAGATGTAACTATTATTAGATTGTTTTAACACACATATATATATACAGAGACATAAACACACCCAACAAGGTTTCCTTTCCAGATGTTTGCTGTTGCGAATGCCGCCGAAGCAATCTACATGCCCAGCTATTGCCCCCTCCCCTCCCCTTTTGGTTCAGTTTCTGTGGTCACAAATGATTCGTGCTTGATCTTCCCCCTACAAGTGAAATTTTTCTAGGTGTGCAAAACTCTTTTCTTATTCTATTATTGTTTCTTCATTATTTAGTATTGCAAAAAATAATTACTTCATAAGTGTCAGGAATAAGAAACTAAAGAAGAGAAGTATAATGAATTCAATCTCTGAAATAATACGAGATAAACATTATTAGAGAAAAGAAAAAAGTCTTGCTTGTTGCTTTAATATGAAATAGAACCTCAGATTATGTCTCAATAATTAAAATTCAATTATCTAGAGCTTAGCCATATGCCGCAATTTTGAGGTGGTCATGAAAGCACTGCTGGAGCTTCCCAATATAGTGAAAAGGAGATGGTTTGATTTAAATGAATTGCCAGAAGGGACAAGGGTCATACAAAAATAGGAGCCGAAAGAAAGGTAGAATTTGAGGAAAATTAGAACTGTGGAAAGAGATAGGCAGCTCGAAAGAAAGGAAAGAAAGGTTTGTTGTGACGTCAACTTTCTTTCTTTTCTTTTTTCTTTTCCCCATTTCCTTTCTTCCCTTCTTTTATTCCTTTTTTCCTTGTTTTCTCTTTCAAGCCGCTCATCTAACAAATATCTTTTTTCGCGCAACAAAATTAAGAGAAAAAAAAAAGCAAAGAAAAAGTATAGAAAAAGAAATGTGAAATAGCAAACTATGCACAATCGTTAGGTGGCAAACGCAGCCATAAACACTTATATTTTTATATTTTCAAGTGCTCTTGATTGCATCTGCCACCCAACCACTGTACAAGCCCTAGTGTTTCGCTTTTCTTTTTCTTTACTTTTTTTTTTTCATGTTTTTCACCATAAAACACTACTGCACTGAGCCTTACTCCTCCAAACTATACATTTGGTTTTTTCTTGATTTCATTGCGCAAAAAATGATATTCATCCAAAAATAAAAATAAAAAGAAAGTTGATCCAATGACAAACTTTTCTTTCGCCCATTTTGTGCGCAGTTCTAATTTTCCCTCAATTTCACCTTTCTTGCCACCCTTATTTTCTATGAGACCTTAGTGCTTTTTGACAACTCACCTAAATCAGGCCACCTCCTTTTCACTATGCTAGGAAGTTCTAGCAGCGCTTGTATGAACACCCTAAAATTGCACCATTTGGTTAGGCTTTAGAGAATTAAACTACAATTATTGGGACATAATCTAAAGCTCTATTCCATGTTAAAGCAATAAGTAAGACATTTTTCTTCTCTAATAATGTTTCTTTCATATTATTTCAGAGATTGAATTCATTATGTTTTTCTGCTTCAGTTTTTTATTCCTGATACTCGTGAAGTAATCATTTTTTAAAATACAAAACAATGAAGAAACAATAATTGATTAGGAAAGGAATTTCGTATACCTGGAAAATTTTCGCTTATTGCAGTCAGATTCAACGCAAATCATTCGTGACCGATAAAGCTGAACCAAAAGTAAAGCTGCCTGTTTTCTAGAAAAATCTGTCCAAATTCAATTCCTGAAGAAACAATAAAGAAATTAGCAATATGAAAGCTTGGATATTAGCAATATGAAAGCTTGGATATTAGCAATATGTGGCACATGACTCACGGGCACATAAATCCAATTGAATGCAACTCAATATTTTACACTTTGCAACTCAAAATTTTAAACTTTTTCCCAGGACTTTAGGACACGGATTGATGGTACATCAAAACAACTCCAAAAGGGGTGAGACTTTTGATATGATGCATTAACAAGGTAAAGAAAGCAAAGTAAGTGAAAAAACTACTAAATGACATCCTTTTGTTGCAAGTCTGTGTTACTGCAATATCTGCTTTAGGATCCCATGAAATATAAAATGATGATAACTTGGTTGAAATTAAGAGTGAGTTCATCCTTTTCCTTCTTCTTACTTATGGGAGCCCAATTATCACAAGATAATTCATCAGAGCAAAGTGATGTAGAAGATAAAGTAACAATCAATCACAGAGCAGAAAGACTGAAGCCAAAGCAGATCAGAGTATTATAGACATCTAAGCTTACATAATCAATAATCTAATTTTTATAAGCATTTCTTACAAGTAATTTCAACTATATATGTTCTCTACTTATGGCTGGAATTGAAATTCAGAAATGCCAAATCCAATCAAGGATATGAAACCCATAAACAGAAGTTGAAGAATAATTGAAAAATACCACATTTAAGAAGAAACATATTTATAAAATTTGGAGATCCTTAGAAGATTCTGAAAGAAGAATCATGGAGTTCACAGTAGAATGCTTACCTTATCACTTACATATACAACGGCTAATGCTAATCATACTAAAATAGTTACTTCTCCAGAAAAGTGAATATAATCTTTTGGCTAATACAGAATCTCACTGCTATTCTTTTATGTTTCTGATTTGTAGGAAATGCAATTGCTTTATGGAGCAAAAAATTGGTGCTACTAAAGAATTTACATCCTTGGCCTTAAGTTTGATATTTGTTTAAAACGAAACTTAGCCCTAGTGATACGAACGAAATTTATCCTTAGTCACAACCAGACGGACAAGCTTTATCATCACATGACAGAACCTATAAGTGCGATTCATTGAAGAATTATACCACTAACGATATTATATACGTAGGACCATAGATAAATTGCTCCAACCCATAGCATAAGAACAAAGAACAGAAAACACAGTGTTAAAATTCTAGGGGTCAAGAAGTTACAGAATACTAAACAACTTCAGATTTGTATTCAAGCAAGCAAGCAAGCAAATCCAAATACAGGATTGAGTACAGATGCAGAGATAATTGTGCAAACCATATCCATATAGATGTATGTTATAGGACTATTTCTCTGTGTATTTATGATCTATATAGATATTTAGCATTATTGCAAAATGTCATTGATCAAAAAGTTCTTTCTTAATCTAGACCAATATATTTTGAAACTTACTGCCATTGAAAGTGAAACATAGGCCATTCCATATGTGTGGCAGACATCAGGATCCCCAAATGGGCTTCATTTCTCTTTGCAAACTGCTGGGATTATGATGACAAGAAGGCTTCCCAAGTTGCCTGTTGACACAAATATTATAGTATATATCAGGTTCTTGATGATTCAAGCCATTCTTGCAGTGGAATCAGAATAAGTGAGCTTCGTTTCACTCTGGGAATTTCATAGTATATCAGCAATAAGACTTTTATCCTTCAGTTTATTTCAATGCATTAACAAGTTTGGTGGAAGGAGCTTGAGCCTAATATTAACTTTTTTCAAACAAACATATTAACTGCAAAATTAATGAGAACTGAACTTTCTCAAGCCCCTATTCATTCACATTCCAGAAAAAATTCCAGGTTGAGAATCACAAATCCAATCTTTGATCCCTATGATGCTATGTCATTATTGGTTTTTGAGGAAGAAACGTAGTACTAATGTGTAAAATACAATAGAAACCATCCTAGTAATCCACATGCCACAAGGAACTATACATGGCCTAGCATTGGACCTTCAATTGTTTACTTCACTACGTCTTCACCTTGAATGTAGTGAAGTTTTCTTAGTTATAGAAGCAAGATTATGGTATGTAAAACCAGGATAAAGTAGATTGGTATAAATACAATAGGAAGGAAAAAAAATACATAAGATTCTGAAAGTTCAGATTAATCAGTCTACCTCATGACAAAGAGGACAAAAATTTTTTATTAGGAGTATCTAGAATAGTTGCCACTTAAAGATAGAATCTTAGCATAATGTTGCTCCCACAAAAAAACAAAGAAATGAAGCATTTCACGCATGGCGTTTTGGAGATAAACACCAGAAAACAGGCTGAGATAGCCCTCCAGATCCCAGTTTAAGGCTCAAACACTTCATATAATTTATACAGTTCAAAAATCTAATCAGGTCAATGTAAGCTGATGCAAAAATCACACTATGGTATCAGTCAGTCAAATTTATTTTAATAAGTTTTTGGTTTCTGTTCAGTAATTTACATCATAATACCCAAAAAGAAAAGAAAAGAAAAAAAGAAAATTATTTCATTTTTTCTTAATGTTTATTTCTCAAAAGGATACTCCCCTTAACACATAAAAATGCCAAAAATAGGAGTTCAACATTAGTCATTGCTTTCTAGTTCTTCAAGAGATAGGCATGCAAAACTTTCAATCTATATTGAGTTCATTTTCTTAAACTGTCAGTTTGCAAGTTAATAGCCATACCTACAGCACAACAACCTATAACAAGTCCTCAGAGATGGGAAGGAGCTCTTGTTATTTGAATGGCCACCCAACAAAGAACTGGACCGACTATGAATGTGATTAGGATATTAAAACGCATAAAACACCTGCAAAATTAACCTGGAGTTACACAAACTTGATATTGCACAAGAAGTTGAAGGATGATAAGAAAAAGGAAAAGGAACTTTAAAAAGTCAACAATGAGAAACTTATAGCTTAACCATGCTCTCATATGTTATTGTTTTGGCTAAGTTGCTGAAGACCAGTGCTAGATTAAATACGAAGAATATAATCTGTTTCCAGAAAAATGTCAGAATCAGTTTCTTGGTGGAGTATTGGTCCGGAAAATGACTTTACCATTGAGTTATTATATCAAGATAATTGTTTTATTAGTGCCCTGAGTGGAAGTCAACCAGAGGACATGTAATAGATGCATGACCATGAGGTCACAAGATGCACAGTCATGGAAAATACTACCAGGTGACAAACATCTGATTCTTAACTGTCAAAGATGATATAAAACTATTCAATTTCGTAAGGAAAGTAAGGAAAGTATAGCCGTTTAAGTAAGCATACCCTGAACTGCTAAAAGGGCATGGATAGCTTCTTTATGCAGACCATATACAACAAAATCTTAAGATCATAACAGGTAGTGTCCTAATAGAGATCTTAATTCTTTTCTTAGTCAAAGATGTTAAAGATAAAAAAATTTCGCCTTCATGGGAGAAGTGCATGTTATCAACGCTCACATAAGATTTAAGATTGTTATCCTTCAGAAGGAAATTCAAACTACAAGTTACTATAGAAAGGGGGAACAGGAAAGGAAAGAATAAGGAAAGAAAACCCACATTGAGCAAACATTAAATCTCAAGATTCATCACTACAATTCTCCATTATACGTATGAAAAAACCCGGGGGGTGGGGGGTTGTATGCACAAATCAAATACCGAGGCAATTCTCATTCCGGAAAGTAGCTCATCTCCTAGACTTCATCAGCATTATTTTCACCAGCCACTCTCTTGTCCATATTCCTGGAATGATCTTCTCATCTCTTATTAACTCCCTATCAAGTAAATAATCATCCAACAAAAATTTAGCTCAAGATCACATCTTTTCTCACCCATTAGTGCAGAAATTTCAACCCTTCTAAACAAAACTCATAAAACAATTGGAAGACATTTTATCAAGCATTTAACATACATTATTCTCATGATTAAAAATTGATAGAAAAAAGAAAAAAGCATTCTTTCTTTAAAACAAAAAATCATGCATCAAGAAATTATCAAAAAAGCAGGTAAACTCACTTGCAGCAGAATCCAAAAAAACCCAACAGGTGTTTCTTGAATACTAATGCGACAGGATTGCAGATCTCAAATAGAGACTACTGACTGGAGGAGACAAATTCAGCTGATGCGTGACCGCCTAGGCGGAGTATACATTTATGTACCTAGAATCAGCCTCCAATTTTGAGGGTTCAGCAACAGATTCATTTCAAATCGAGGTTAACGGTGGCTTGTCTTCGGCTTGTGCTGAGCCCTGTCTCGATAAACCAAGAGCTCGGCGGACCTTCTGGAGGCAAAACTCGATGTTGCATTTCCGTGCTTGCTCGCTCTTGAGCTGCTCTTCCTTGGCGGCAATTCCTTGTCGCGCTGAGCTTTCCAGACTATTAATGTAATCATCAAGCTTCAAAATGTTCCCAGATGCTCTGTGAATCCTGAAAACATTTGCAAGAAATCCGTCGATTGTTTTCCGAACTCGGCCTCCAATAAAAATCCGCCATTCAAAGATAGTTCCGCATGAATTAACGATCCCATATTCCAGTCAGATCATGCATAGGGAAACACGTGTAGTGGATAGCGAACAGCTGGAAACTCAAATATCAGCCAGCGAGAAAATGTGAAACCGAAGAAAAATAACAAATTCCAAAATACAGACAAAATAAATCCCTTGGCAGAAGCTGCATGCTAAAGACAAGACGTGGAAGAGAGGTGGAAAAGGGGAAAATGAGAGACGTGAAAAGCAGGAGAAATGGCTAAGACTGAAAGTCAAAAAAAAAAAAGAAAAGAAAAGAAAAACTTAAAAAAAAAAAAAAAACCAGTAGGGTTCGCCGTAATAAAAATACTGTAGCAACCCATTCTCACTTATATATAGTAGTAATATAAGACTCCTATATTATATAAAATAAGAATTAGAATTTATTTTCTATTTTATTTATTTTATTTTTTAAATAATAATTAAATTATTAAAGTAATTAGCTCTAAAGTTATTGAAGTCATGTTGTATAAGATAATATATTTAAATTCTTATTTTTTATTTTATTTATTTTAAAATTTAATAAATAATTTTTGATATTTTAACTATTTTATAATTATTAAATATTTCAACTCAAAATTAATAGAAATATATCGTGTAAGGTTCTAAATTTGAATACAAAAAATTTAAGGTGATAAAAATTAATATAATAAATAAACCCTTACAATTCCAGAAATATAGAAGATAAGTCATTTAGCCTTTTAATATTTCTATCAATTTTTTTAGTTCCTTTTTTTTATAATTTTTAACGGTAAGACATTTTTGTCTTATCACACTTTCCCTAGCATTACATTTAAGAAATGTTACAAGTCACACCTTTGCACATGTTATAATATAGCAATCATCACACCATAAACTTTCCATCTCCACAACCTCTTTAAGAAAATTATGATTAAACATATAATACAATTAATTATATAAATAATGATATCAAGTAGGGTGGTCTTGTATTACCTTTTGATCGGTGGAAGACTTATCAATGTCACCCTAGATCGAAGCTTGTTTACAAGTTTTGAATGCGTAAAAACTCCACGTCCTTTAATTTGAAAGGCCTTCTATCGATTTCTTCTTCTCATTTTGCGGGGTTGCTCCCAAAGTTTCAACAAGTTTACATACCTTAAACCCTTGGAATTATTTGGTGATACCCCAAGAAAGACTTAGAAAATTAACTATGAATTTGAGAGAATCTTATATGAGTGAACAATCAAATTGTGTGTATATTCAACTCCTAAGAAGAAGACCTATTTATAGGTCAATCTTTCAAGAGTCTAATCCAACTAGAAGATCTAGATAATGTCTATCCCACACAAGAAAGAATTATTGTCCTAGATATTAATGAGTTTTTAGGGTTATATAAGTAATAACAACTGCATCATCAACATACACTAAAATACACAAACTTTGAAGAAATCTCCTCAACCAAATAGCCTCTTATACCGCTGATGTACAAACAACATATTTTGCTTCCATCATGGACAAAAAAATGCAAGGCTACTTCGTGCTACACCAAGTGATAACAGCACCTCCTAGTAAGAATCTATATTCCAATGTGGATTTGCGTTCATCTTTGTCCATTAATTCATCAACATCACTATATCCAATTAGTCTTAAACTACCTCTATGGTATCACAAAGTGAGATCACTTGTTCCTTTCAAACATCTAAATATCCTTTTGACTGCTACCCAAGGGTTGGGTCTAGGATTACTTTGATATCTACTCACTATCCCAACTGCAAAGCACAGTCTGGTCAAGTACACATTATAGCGTATATCAAACGTCCTACAACACTATGGGCACATTTCTTTGCTAAGAACACAATTTTTTTCCATGGATATGTCTACTAGGTTAGCATTATGTATACAAAATCATTCTATAATTCTCTTGATGTAAGTCTCTTGAGACAAACTCAATTGTCTTCTAAAACGATCTCGGTGTATCTTAACACCAACTATGTATTCAGCTTCCCCCATGTCCTTTATTTCAAATGTGGAAGACAACCATGTTTGAGTGGCAATAATCAATTCCATATCATTTCCAACCAACAAAGTATCATCTACATATAGTAAGAGATCAAAAAATCTTCCCACTTTTCTTGACATACACACAGTAGTCTTCCTCAATCATCATGAAGCCTATTGATATAATAGCTTGATGAAATCAATAGTACCAATGTGTGGACAATTGTTTTAGCCCATAGATAGAACGTTTTAAGCAACAGACTTTACACTCCTGTCCTATTTCCTGAAACCCCATTTGTTGACCCATATAGATCTCTTCATCTAGTTTTCCATTGAGAAATGTTATCTTAACATCCACCTGAAACAATTCCAAATCTAAGTGGGCAACTATGGCTAGAATTAGGCAAATAGAAGCAAACCTCACCACCATGGAGAATGTCTCTTCATAGTCTACCCTTTTTTTGGGTATAACCCTTCGCCACAAGTCGAGCTTTATACTTTTTGATCAATCTATCTGTCTTTTGCTTCACCTTTAGAACCCACTTGTTCCCAATGGTCTTACATCCAACTGAAAGATCAACTAGCTCCCAAACATTGTTCTTAGCTATTAAGCTAATCTCTTTTTCCATAGTAGTTATCGATTCTTTTGCATTAAGAGAAGTTACTGCTCTATTATAAGTAACAGCTCATTAATATCCACGATAATGCTTATGAAAGATTCCCCTTCGATTTCATAACATCGACGGGATATTGTTCCATGCCTGCTTCTTCATAAGTGTGAATTTTGAGAGTCTTCTTCCAATAGAACACTCCTACTGGATCTAGGGTTGCTATCATCGTCTCTATCAATTATTGGATAAGGTTGCAAGGCCTCACCATTGTCAGAGATACACGCAGCGCCTTGAGAATCTCATAACTTATATAGTTCAAGATCTCCTTTAACTTCTCCTATAGTTGGGAAATCCTCCTCAAGAAAATCCACATTATTGGACTCAATCTCAGACATTCCCCCATCAAGATGTTCACCATACATAATATATCCTTTCAAGTGTTTACAATATCTTATAAAGACATGTTTACATGCTCTAAGACCAAGTGTCCCATACTTGTGATAAGTGTTGTGAACAAACCCTACCGACCTCCAGGGTTGTAAACCTTCTAAATTAGGCTTTCTCCCATGCCAAAGTTCATAAGGTTGAAGGAATTGATTTGGACAGCACATGTTTTAAAATATAGGCAACAGTTAAAATTGCATCTCCCCAAAGTGATATTAGAAGATTTGCTTACGCCATCATTGATCTGGCCATGTCCAAAAGTGTTCAATTCCTCCTTTCTACAACTTTATTTTGTTGTGGAGTGTGTGGAATCATTAATTATCTTATTATACCCTTTTCCTCACATATTTATCTAAATTGATCAAACAAATATTCCTGCCCTCTGTCAATACGCAAAACCTAAAATTTTTTATTCCTTTAATTCTCAACCTTCGCCTAGAATCACTTAAAATAATCAAGCGCTTTTGACCAATGAGATAAGAGATATACTAATCCATAGCGCAAATAATCATTAATGAATGTGAGGAAATAGTACGCACCGTGTCGTGCCTTTTTATTCATAGGTCCACATATGTATAAGTAGACTAATCCTAAGGAATCAATAGCCTTCTCAGCCTTTCCAAAGGGATTCGATAGGCTTTTCCACTAAATATGGTTCACACACAGAAGATTAACTTTAGCGAGGGGCCCCAATAGAACTGTTCGAGCTAACCTAGTCATCATCTCCTGCCCTGTGTATCCCAATCTTGTATGCCATTTAACAGAATTATAAATAATATCTATAGTAGAAGAAACAAAAGAAACGTAATCATTTGATAATTCTACCATGAAAAATCCATTATGCATAAAACTTAGTCCATAAAGGTCTTTACCAAAAAAAATAAACAAACTAGTGTTCTCAAATGGAAAAGAAAGACCATCTCTCAAAAGCGCATTGACTGAAACTAAATTACATCGAATGCCAACTGCAAATTGCACATCATTAAGAAGTAGCTCATGTCCAGGGCTAAGCTTTAGGTAGTATGTACCAACTCAAAGGACTCCCTGTTGTGCGCCATTCCCCATAACAAGGTAATAGCTGCATGTCAACACTCGATGGTAATCTACGTATCCTACTTGATCTCTTGTCACATAGTTTGTTGCTCCTGTGTCTACAATCTAATCAGAGAGAGAATCAACCACTAATTCATGTGAGTAAACAAGAGGATTGAGAGAGCTTTGTATAGCCCTTACCTTCTTCAGCTTAATGCAATCACAAGTGAAGTGACCTATTTTCTTGCAATTAAACCACTTAATCTTACTTGAGTCTTTTTTTCCACCCATTTTTCCTCAATGATGCTTCATAGACTTATCGCCTTGTGGGGCCAAATTTTGACTTTGATTGTTACTTTATCTAGCACCAACCTGCTTGTTCCCACATTTGCCTCTATTTGGCTTACACTGACCAGCATGTGCAACAAGAGCAGCTGCTTGTGCACGTTCCGACTCTCTACAATCAAGCTCCAACTTAAGGTGATTGGCAATACTATCAAACATCTTTATTTGCTCATTATATGTTAGCACAAGATTAACATGTCCCTAAGTCTGTTCAAGTAACAACCTAAGGACAGCCATAACTTGTTGTTCGTTTGTGAGCTCACATCCAACATTTTGAAGTTCTCAAATCATATCTTTCATTACATCAAGATGTTTGATCATCGAGCATTTTAGATCAAGTACATACTGGTTGAACTTGAGAGTGAGTGCCCACAATCTAGTAATCGAGGTGCTATCGTATGTTACCTTCAATGCTTACCATAGCTCTTTAGTTGTAAGGTTTTCTCAAATTCACATATCAAATTATTGTGCATCAGCTCAACATGGTAAAGCATGCACTCATATCTTAATCCACCCACTTATTGTACGCGTTCAAATCACGACAATATTGGGCAGTTTGTCCATTTTTGGCTCAACAGGCATAGACATAGACATGGTGAGATGATCAATGATCTTTTCTTAGTACAATAAATATTGAATTTTTCTATGCCACATTGCATAATTTCCACCATCAAGTTTGCCACTACCATGAGGGTCAGAAAAACCTATTTAGGTCTCCATAACTGTATGACATGCGCATTTATGTTAGGTACTAGTTTAATATTTTATTTTGGATCCAAGTAAATTTTATTATTCTCTTTAATTAAATAAAATCGAATATTTCACCATTAAGGCTAGTAGTCATCTCCCACTAAAGAAAAGAGTTTAATACAATTACCAATCCAAAAATAAAATAACTTTATGTCCATAAACAAATAATTTGAGCACTTACAATTTAAAAGCAACTTGCATAGTCACATATAGAATTTAATTCTATTCAAAAAATAGAATCTCAATAATTGTATTGTACACTCAAGAAATTCTCATGCTCTTTCATGAAAAAAAATTACCCATAATTTTTTAATTTTAATTTTAATTTTTTTTACATAAATAACAACTTAGTTTAGTAACTATTAATGGGATCAATATTGTATGAATCTAACCATTAATGATAATAAATTACAATAATCATACAAAACTTCTCATGCATTTGACAACAACAAATTGCTAACATGCTACCTTATTAGATTTTGAATTCAAATTACAAATAAATTATAATTGCCTAATTAGAAATAAATCAAATTTCAAATAAATCTAAAGATGACAAACAAAAAACACATAATTGTTTCCTGCGTCTGCTAATTCCATTATCAAGTTTCACGAATGCCGCATACTTTTTGTCTTATCCTGAGAACAAGGCATACATGCTCTATATTAAGAAATCAAAAATAGCATATAACTAAGAATTGAAGGCCATATTGCAACACATAATCCTAGGCAATTTCACATTATATATTACTATAAATTTATAATTGGAATCACTATCTTTGATTACAAATAAAACAAATTGAATTATGAATACTCATTACTATTCTTTCAAAAATTACCAACTAGCATAATTTATGGAAAATATTTCAAAATTTGGGAATAAATTCGAATCATATGTATTAAATTGCAAATTCTCATATTCAACTATTCCATCGTATTATGAATTACAAATTTCAAAAAAAAATAACACATTCAATCAACTGAAAATGCACGACCAAGCCCCATTGACTTCGATACCACTGTTGAAAAATTATGATTAAACATATAATACAATTAATCATATAAATTATGATATCAAACAGGGTGGTCCAATGTTACCTTTTGATTAGCGAAAGACTTATTAATACCACCCTGGATCAAAGCTCGTCTACAAACTTTGAATGCATAAAAACTCCACGTCCTTTAATTTGAAAGGCCTTCTATTGATTTCTTCTTCTCGCCTTGCGGGGTTGCTACCAGATTTTCCACAAGTTTACACACCTTAAAACCTTGGGACTATTTGGTGATACCCCAAGAAAGACTGAGAAAATTAACTATGAATTTGAGAGAATCTTATATGAGTGAACACTCAAGTAGTGTGTATATTCAACTCCTAGGAAAAGAACCTATTTATAGGTCAGTCTTCCAAGAGTCTAATCCAACTAGAAAATCTAAATAATGTCTATTCCACACAAGGAAAAATTATCTTCCTAGATATAAATGAGTGTTATCTATTCACATCTCCTCACAAGATAAAGTTGCAATCCAACAAGAACTACTATTCCTTATAGATGTAAATAAGATTTAATTTAAATGTGGATGTCTGTTGAGTCAAGAGTCCGAAACCCAATCCAATTCTTAACATTGCCCAAACACTTAGACAACATAAAAATAAAATACAGTATTTCTACAGAAGCTTCATGGATATTGATGAATATATACAAGAGCAACTTGATGCTCCAATGCCATGGATAAGCCTTTATATTGCAGCAGTTTTTGCAGTCTGCACGCTTGCAATTGCTGCTGATGCCTCCAATGAGTTCCAATGCAAGAAGCTGTGGTTCCCATCCAAATTCACGTCTCTCAATGCCATTTCTTTGACATTGCTAGCCGTGGCAATGAAGCTACCAATGGACCTTAACACAGAATTCCTAGGCTCCACAGATTGGTTTGCAAAGCTTATCAGCTTAATCTTTATGTCAATGGCTATGGGTAATTTTATGCCGTCTTTGGGATAATAGCAAAATGTCATTGCTCTAGGAATTCTAGCAACCATAATTGTGGCTAGTGTATGGATTCAACTTATTCAGCTGAAGCATATGTTACATCTTCGCGGTATTACTGTATTTGTGCTTGCTACAATTTTGATGCTACTGTTGCTTGCCACATTAATTTCTCTAGCAATCATGGTTCCAGCAACCAAAAGGAGTCTAAGTGCCAGGAGAAGCACAAAATAGCCTTGAGGGAAGAAGAGGCAGTAAAGAGAAGGGAGGCATTCAGAATTGATAAACAGAGAGGACTAATGAAGAAATATTGGATGATGTCAGAAATTAGCAATCCCCAGTTTGTGATGGCCTGTTCTATCATTTGCACCACTTCAAGTATGATCTGCTTCCTTGCTGCCATCATATTACCAGGAGTTTGCATTCATTGATTCATGCTGATTAATTGTGTTTCATTTGTACGTCCTCAATCTGTGTATGGAGGGTACACTTCATGGATTATGGTAATTCAGACAATTGGGGTTACAATTGTTCCAACATTCAGATAGTTCACTGCGATTGGCATCAAGTGCTCCGCCAGCAGCCGTAAAAGCTCCAAAGAGGAAATCAAGATTGAGATTCACTGGATCCAAACTCTAATGGACGGGAGAAACAGCTTCTCAACTATACAAATACGGCACCACAAGTTCAGAAGATATCTCCATAATGCAAAATGGTTCACTCTAACTTTCTATATTAGAGTTCAGATTCTTATTGTTCTACTCATTAAGCTACTGGTCTTCGTGTCTGCCTTACTCATGAATCCATTTTTTTATGCTGCAAGCGCTTCAAGAAAATCAATACTTCTGAATCGCATGATGACACAGAGCAGAATCTCAGCAATTACATTCTTCTACTTGATGGAGAGGGAGAGCTACCTGAAAGGACCCTGAAGGACATCTGCCACCAGGCAGATAAAGTGATTCAAATGGATTCAAAACAACGACCACAAAATCTAGTACTTTTTCCAAACAAATTCGGCAACTTGAATGGGGTAAGAGAATTTGATAGCATCAAGTTCCAAGTCTGCATTCCCAAGAACCCCCGAATTGCTGGACTCTACCTGTTGTCACTCTTACAATCATAGCATTTGCACTTCCAAATGTAGCAAATCAAAAGGCTAAGCAGTTGATGAACAGTGCAGTAAAGGCCTTTCATTCACGAAGCTTGTAGATAAAACACTGGATACAAATGGACAACTTTTGAGAATCAGAAAAGCTGCAGATTTTGCTTGGTTTGGAGTTGTTCTTTACGGGAAATGGCAAGACATTGATCTCAGAAGAACATCTCTCAAATTCAAAGGCTCCAGGAATGTATTGCAATGGCTCACCAGCAAAGCTGAGAGAACTATTATGGAGTTCAAGAGAGAAGTGAACAATTCCCTTACAGGAAATTCTCTTAACTGGCCAGCTAAAGTTACAGCTGCTAATTCAATGTACCGAATCAGCAGAACTATTTTGCTGTCCTACGAAGGGGAAAATGAGAAAGCGGATGAGGAATTGTTTGAGCAATTATCTATCATGTTTGCTGATATTTTGGCAGCTTGTTTTACCAATTTACTGCATGTTATAACTACCATGTCTCACCACAATGCCATAGACTAGCTGAAGAAGAGCGTCCACAAAGCATTTCTCCTTCTTGGTTAAACAGAACAAGTTCTCGAACTTCTTCAGCAACACAAATGGCCATTTCTGGATCATGATAAAGCAGCATATATTGAAGAGTGGAGTGCATTATTTCAGCTTCAAGACGATGAAACTCCAGTGGCCTCCACTTCCACTTCAAGCACTGGAGCTGTGGAAACACCGGTGTCCAATGGAGAGCAAATAATGGTTATCACAGACTGCTGATCAACAGTTACATTCTTTATCTTGTTTCCTTTCTCTTGCAAGTCCAA